>NW_023613905.1:1957500-2065000 GCF_013339725.1 Rhipicephalus microplus
AACAAAAAGCTTGAATGATATCAAACAGCACTTGACTGCCTTGAAGACTCGTGTCACGGCCATTGAAAAAACTTTGAACAACGTGGCGAAGTTCAAAGACAACTTTGACGCTGTCGCTGAATCTGTGAATGAAGTCAAGTCGAATATAAGCAAGACAAGTGGACAGCTAGTTGAAGTAGTTGACGATATGAATAACAGAATGAGGAGGAACAACCTTATCATCAAAGGCCTTCCTGAGGGTGTTCACGAAGGATACACAGAGACGGAGCAAATCGAAGGGCACACCGCTTTGGCCAACGTCGTCCCGGCTTTCACCGTCCAATTATTGTTAAGTTTCTCAACTTTAAATCTAAAATAGATGCCCTGCGCAACTCGTACAAGCTTAAAAACCTGGAGACACCAAAAGTTTGGCTCGAAGATTTCTCGCCGAGTGTTCAATTCGCAAGAAATAAACTTCGGGACTTCGCCAAGAGCAACCGCACTGAACACGCCCGCTTTTCAGTGCGTTTTAACAAACTTCACCTACAAGGCAAGGTTTACCAGTTTGACCCAGCCAGTGGCTCGGTGGTTCAGGCGTCCTCAGACCCCGAACGATCTGCTAAATGATGTTTAGCGTCACATAATCAGCGCCCTTCACCTATTGACTCATTTTCGATGCTTTTGGCTAACTTCCGTAGCCTATACCATAAGACTGACATCTTAAAAGCCATCATGCACACGTGCTCTGCAGAAATCATTATCGGTACCGAAACGTGGCTGTCTGAGGACGTCACAAGCAGCGAACTTTCGTTACCATCGTCACTCGTCATCTTCCGCAAAGATAGAACCGGCTCCCGAGGTGGTGGTGTGGTTGTTGCGATAAACGAATTATACCACCCCTCTCCAATTTCAGTGGACTCACCTCTCGAAATAGTCTGGGCATCATGTCACATTGGTCATGTTGCTTGCGTCATTGGCGCTTGTTATCGACCCCCCGACAGCGATTCAGAGTTTTCAGAACTTCTTGGTGATGCCATTGAACAAGTTACACAGAAATTTCCTAATTCGCTTTTAATCTTAGGTGGTGACTTTAATTATCCAGAAATAGATTGGTCACTCTGTCTGCCCTTCATGACAATAATCGATCTGAATGTATTCGATTTCTTCAGCTGCTCCTTTATCACAATTTAACACAACTTGTACATAAGCCTACGCGGAAGGATCGAATTTTAGACTTGGTCCTAACTAACAGCCCCGAAATCTGTAGCACACGCGTGCTAGAAGAAATCAGTGATCACAGGGTTGTCCATTGCTTGGTTTCACTTCCTACTGCAAGGAAATCAAAAATTAAAAAACAGTTGCTGAACTATGCGCGTACCGACATAACAAAAATGAGAAGTATGCTACACACTTTCGCAGCGGAATTTTACGAATACTTTGACGACCGTACAACTAATGAAAACTGGTGTTTGTTCCGGGATAAACTTAAAGAAATTGAAGCTACCTGTGTTCCTAAACTAACAATAAGTTCTAGATCAGATGATCCATGGTTCACGTCAGACGTAAAACGCGCCCTGAACAAGAAGAAAAGGGTTTACAGAAAAGCAAGTCGCTCGAACTGTCCCCAAGATTGGGAAGCTTACGAAAACATTTCAGCTGAAACACACAGCATCATTTTTCAAGCAAAAGATAAATTCTTTAACGAAACGCTACCTAACCTCATGAATACGGACCCTAAAAAATTTTGGAATATCGTGAACCCCAAAAGCACCCACTCAACAGCAGTATTAATGAGGGAAGACGGCAGCACCTTTTCGGTAGAACACTCCGCTGAAAAATTCAACAAACACTTCACTACGGTATTCACTGACGAACTTCCACTGAATGGTTCTCTTTCACTGTCACAACTGCCCATTGAATACCCTTTTCCAGCAATCCTAATAACAGAGCACGGTGTAGCTAACGCTATCAGTCGACTTCCCCTTAAAACCCGTCCTGGCCCCGATGGCATCAGCGCCAAACTACTTAAATTAACCTGTCAACATTCAGCTAAGTTGCTTGCATTCATTTTCCAGCAATCCCTTGACTCTGGTTGTATACCAGATGACTGGAAATTGGCTAATGTGGTACCCATCTTTAAGTCCGGTAACAGCAATCACCCCAACAACTATAGGCCGATTTCACTCACGTCCATTTCGTGTAAGTTACTAGAGCACATCATACACTCCCAGGTCATGCGTCACCTCAACCGTAACAATTTACTTCTTCAAACCCAACATGGTTTTCGAGAAACATTATCATGTCAGACTCAACTTTTCGAACTCGTGACAGACCTGCACACAGCTCTTCATATGTCCATCTGCATCGACGCGCTTTTCATAGACTTTTCCAAGGCTTTTGATCGTGTCCCCCATAACCGGCTAATGTTAAAAATACGTCACATCAGCCTCGACCAGAAAACGACTGCATGGATACAAGAATTTCTAAACAACAGGTCTCAGTCAGTTAAACTTAACAACTACATATCTCATCCTACCCGAGTAACATCTGGTGTGCCACAAGGCAGTGTGCTGGGTCCTCTTCTCTTTTTAGTATACATTAATGACATTGCATCAAACATAAGTTCATCAATTCGTCTTTTCGCGGACGATTGCGTTGTTTATAGGAAAATAACTTGCACAGATGACGTTGCAGAACTACAACAGGATCTTACCAGGTTAGGGGAATGGTGCAGCAAATGGCAAATGGAAATTAATGTCGAAAAAACCAAGCACCTAATGTTTACTAATATCACTTCTGCATGCTATAGCTTTTATAAAATAAACGATTCGATAATAGAAAAAGTCACGTCATTTAAGTATCTGGGCGTAATACTCACTTCAGATCTAAGCTGGACTGCTCACATAGAGTATACTACTATTAAGGCTCTCAAGAAACTCGGCCTCCTTAAACGTCGCTTGCATTTCACCAATAAGGACACAAGACTGCGTGCTTTCAATTCATTGATTCGGCCATCCCTAGAATACGCTTCAATCATATGGCATCCTCACCAAATCGGTCTTACTAACATGCTCGAAATGGTACAGAATAAAGCTGCTCGGTTCATCTCATCATCCTACTCGCGTTACATAAGTGTTTCTTTACTAAAATCGGACCTTAGCCTTACCACACTTGCCATGCGCAGGCGACATACACGACTATCGTTCTTTCACTCACTTTATCACAGCAACTCATCCTTCGCCCAATCTCATATCTTTCCAGCCCCTCATACTTCATCCCGCCTCGATCATGCGCACAAGGTGGCCCCCATTTTTGCTAGGACCAAGAAGTTTCAAAATTCGCCATTATCATTATGCATAATCGAGTGGAATTCTCTTCCACCTAACATCGCCGAAATAACAGATCCTTCCATATTTAACTCTATGCTTCAGGGCTATTTGCATAGTGAAAAACATGGCTGACCTGTGTCTGATTGCCCTCGTTTTGTCTGCCGTTTTTGCTCCCGATACTTATTCAGTGTTCTTCGATGTAATTTTCTTAAGTGTTTTCATTATTATTGTACTAATGAATATGTACTCGATTAATGTTGGTGAACGTACTTGACTTGATGCTGTGATTTGATTTACTCGCTGTTTCCTTTTTATTGTTACTTTTCGGTATTCTCTTTTCTGTTCATGTTGCTTGAAATGTATGTATTCATTTAAATCCCCCCCTATGTAATGCCCAATTGGGCCTTTAGGGTATTGAAATAAATAAAATAAATAAATAAATATTGCCGCTAGGTGCCGTATGAATTGCTGGAGTTGGGAATATATATATATATATATATATATATATATATATATATATATATATATATATGCATCCCCACTTCTTTGAGTGACACAGAAATGTAATTCAAAGTCAATGAAAACTCATCTAATAGCATATTTTGCACACTTTACGATAAATTAATTGCTGCACGTGAAAACATGAGCTCAACAGTCCATGCATTTGTATTCCGGAAACAAAATTTCGTGCTCACTCAAGCGATAAAGATGGAGCCTGTGGAGCCTACACACTTGAAATAAATAATATTGTAATCCAAATTTTTTCTGAAATAAATTTAGTTGCGAGTGTAGCGAGGGTCTTGTCTTTCTTGTCCCTTTTGTCCCCGTAAAAAGTGCGCTACTTCACTTTACTGTATAATGACAAACAGTACATTTAGGTAGTCCATCTCTTTAGTCTTTTGCAGTTATCATCTGATGATGTCTTTGGTGAGTGTTTAAGTGGAGTAGGCAATGCCTCAAAATATGTTTTTGTGTTAATGAAGTTAGTTGTGATACAGCGCTGGTATTTATGTCCCTTCCCGTCTGACCTTCTTCGTTTCGCGCTGAAACTATTCAACATGTTGTGAAGGGCTCAAGGATGTCGATGGCAGGTACGCTGGGTTTCTTTAGGGTAGCTGACTCGCCACCGTCGTTCACACAGCCGATGCTCGCAAGTGAGGAGGCACGTTCTTAGAGAAAGAACGAAAGTTTATTTACATGATGGAAGAGAGAATACTGTGCAGAGATTGTGCACCTATGTACAAATAATGTCTTCAGCTTTTATAGCACGTCATTTCGTATACCAGCAGTCTGAAGAAGGCGGTGACATTGGCTGCTGAAATCAGGTGACGTTAAGTCTCAGTGATCCACCAACCAAAAAAAGGGTGCAGATATTGGACCGCTAGGCTGATCAGGAACAGGGGCGGAAATGTCCAATGGGTACCACGAGCGCATCTCACAAAGACGCATATCCGGCCCGCGCCTTTAAAAGATCGCAGGGCAAGGAGGGAGAGTCCGGTGGAGGGAGAAAGCTGAGCTTCTTTGGGGATAAGATGGCTGAGTTCAGCTACAGTGTTCCAGAACCTTCTCGAACACGGCAGTCGAAGTGTTCAATTCCTCAGACCGGCTACTGCCACGCCTTCCCACGCATCCGAATTGTCAATGTTTTGTGACGACCTCGCGTAGGCGACAGTGGTTGTGTGGAGAGGTTGACTCCATGAGAACTGCAGCAGTGGCGCCGTCTCTCGCTGTGCGACTCCATTCAACAAAAGGTGTGTTCTCGAAGCTTCTGTCGAGTTAATTGTAACTCGACCACAGCGAACTACCTGGAACACCTGTAGGACAGCGTTGTGCGTGGTGCTTCTGACCGGGTGCCGATATGGGGGGAAAGCGTTCTTGCAGATCAGCCCACGCACGATGGCGTCTTCTGAGACGAACTGCCGGGTCAAACGTACCAATGTTTAACCACATCCATTTTGCCCAAATGTCGGTTCCTCTGGAGCTACAGCTTACCTAGTTATACAGCTTCCTTGAGAAAACGGAATACGACGAAACAGTAGAGTGGGCAAAAGCAACCAACACGCACTTCTGAAGTGGACACGCTGAGGCGTCTTTCACTAATATAGGACATTTTTATGATTGCCGCCTGTACCTTGGACGTACCTGTGTTTGACGCAGCAGAACCTCAGATGCGAACGCCATCGGTGCATATATGAACAGACAAACTGCCCTCAGAAAGCATTCCGCAAGTCACCCGTTAAAAACGAGAATGTTGAACACTGAGCTCTGCATGACTCTTTTGTTATGGTCAATTAGTTGGACCCTTTTCAGTTTGCAAAAATAAAAAAAATGTTCATTTGTATTGGTGTTTATTCGCTAATACCGCATTAATTATCAACGCAGAGCACAACGATTACGCAACACGCACAAGAGGCTCTCTCCTTGTTCTAGTTGTTTTGGCGTAGCATCAGAACCTGTGCAAGCATAAACTAAGCATTTGCATTGTTAAATTGTCCAGGTCAACGCTATCAACCGACACATAAGACCACGTTTGCCAGGCGGTCAGCTTCATATGACTCGATTCATCGATCACATTGACGTATGAGCCTGTTATATCTAGGAAAAGAGCTTTTGAAAGGTATTACTTTAGCACAGATCAGTTTGAGCGTGAAGAAAAGAAACTACGGTCAAGGAGGAAAAAAAAAACAAACAAAATTATGAGCGCTATAGCACTCACACTTTCGTCTCGTACTGCCAAACCTTTAACAGCACTCATACTGTGAAACTTTTAGCAACCTCAATATACCTCCCACAAAAAACGCCTATAGCAAACTGTGAAAATTTGAAATGGCATACCACATTATAGAAAGAATACCCAGACCTTGCCCAGTTCACTGATACTATAAGTTGTAACCGTTTACTATATATATATATATATATATATATATATATATATATATATATATATATATATATATATATATATATATATATATATATATATATATATATACTATTTATGTGTTTTCTTTGCTGCAGTTGTTGCAATACCCTTGTTTTGATTAAGCTATATATTATAGGTGGTAACTATTATTGTTACTTGGAACTATAAGATTCATTGTGCAGTTCTGTATGGCCATAATGACCAAATTTTTGTGTAAGCTATAAGTTATGTGCTTCATTTTTTACTGCTCATCTCCCGAATTCAAGTGATTGTTATTTGCAGATAACTATTATTTACTTTGTGATGATATCAAATTCGAATTGTTCACTTTTCCTTATAATAATTAGAACTATTACTGTTTCTGTTATGTACACTTCTAATAGGACCAGCACTAGCCTTTGGCTTTGGGACAATACAGTTTGTGCATATTTTGTTTGAAATATGTGTGAAATAAAGAACATTAATTCATTCATTAAATCAAGCGGTTGCTAGTTCGACGCCGTGTGACAGTCTTGCCGTCTCGTTTTTTTTTCCTTTGCAATCGGTTAGTATATACTTTACCACGTCTTATCCGTGGCGGAAGTACAGCCGCGGAGCCGTAGTGAACCCCGAGATAAAACACTTTCGTGTTAAAAATAAAACGCAAACAATAGCAGAGTGAGGATGCGCAGTCTCACATGAAACTTGAGCGTGACCTAACACTGAAAACCAAAGGGAAAAGAAAACTGGCTTCATATGTTCGTAGTATATACGTGCACTACAGACTAGCACTCGTACTCCTTGTTTGTTGTCCTTTTCTTGTGCCACTCAATTTTGTTTCGTCGTGCTCTTAGCTCTTAGGTTAAATATAACTAGTAACAAGCATCTCAGTTTTTCGGCGTTTTAATTACGCCGTCAGGAACTTTCACATTACGAGCAAAATTTTATTTTGTATAAAGTCTTGTATATACTCATTAAAATTTATGCATAAAACTTTGAGTAAGAATTGAGTTATTTTTTCTTTGTTTTCATTCATTTGAACGGATATATGGACCGGAACACACCTATCTCGCACCGAGGTGCCTATAGGCTCCCGGCGCGTACACTCTCGCACGCAGACTGCCATCTTGTTCTGAACTGCCAAGGCGTGTATCTGTTGCGCCAAGTTTGCTTGACTAGCGGCGTCTCTGGGATTTTGAATAACGAGAGAGCTGCTATTCGCGCTATTTTTTTTATTGATATGATATATAAGGAGATGTTGGCGCACCAATATGGCGCCGGCTACTCCTTAGCCGTTGAGTGAAACTTGAACACGTATCTTGAAGCAAAACATACAAAGCAGTACATGGAAAATAGAAAACTCGGGCACAGATATGCAAGGACACACTTATACGCACGTATCACAACATAATGATAAGGAAATGTTTGGAAGTCAATGAATGAAGTCTCTGATAATGTCCCTCGTTAATATTCGGTCCACCAGCACAAAACAGCAGAGCACACGTCTGGTCCTTATAAAGATGCATTCGCTCGTGTGTACATAATAGTCGACACGTCCTTCATTTCACAACCCACACATGATGGGTGTCACTTGATACTGTACATAATAAGTACATGCGTTACAAATGAAAGTTCGTTATTTCCTAATACTTGTAAGCAATCCCGCTGTTTTGTAAAAAAACATGTTGATGCTTTTAAAGCGTGCGACTGTAAAACTCCAGTAGGCCACGGGCCCAGAAGTTCCTTCATGCTACACGGTCTGCGGTCTAATGCCAACAGTTCGGACTTAAGACGGCGTCTCGGCGTGTCATGATGTGGAGAGTCTATGAAAAGGTGACATACGTCTTCAGCTATAAATCCACATTCGCATTCGGGAGTTTCAGCTCTGCCGATTCTGTGCAAAAAATTTTTTGTGTATGCGGTGCCCATCCTCAATCGGTGAATTAGAGTTTCCATACTTCTATCAAATGCCAGCGTAATTTTGAATTCAATAAATGGATCAATGTGATATAAATCGCAGCTCTTGTACTTTGATCAAGCCAAGCAGTTTTGCTCATTCTGAAAGTTGTATTTTTTATAATACTACGCAATTCATTATTCGAAATTTGTAAAGAAACAGTAACGTCTTTACGATGTGCTTGTCGTGCTGCTTCATCGGCAGCTGTGTTTTCAGGAATGTTGCAATGGCCAGGTATCCACTGGAATATGATCTCATGTTGCGCCTTCTTTGCTTTGGTGAGCTCGTTCAGCATTTCGTATGTCATACTATCACTTATTACTGTCCCGTTTGTACTGGAGAGTGATCTTAATGCGGCCTATGAGTCACTGAAAAGTACCCATTTTCTAACGTCTGCTACCGAGTTTATAAACTTTAGAGCATACAGAATAGCGAAGAGCTCAGATGTAGTAGATAACGTCATGCGACATAATTTAAACGATTCCTGAATATTGAGCTGTGGTATGATAAATGCCAATGTTGAAGACGTTGTAGTACTTGAGCCATCTGTGTAAATGTGTATGTACCCTGGATACCGCATGTGTATCTGATAAAGCGCTAGTTGTTGAGCAGCTTGGATGAACATGTCTCTCTTTCTGATAATGTCATCCACTGAGAATTCAATGCTTGGTATTGCAAGCAGCCATGGAGGATAGTTCATTTCAGAGCTCCAAAATTCATTTCTCGGTAATATATGTACATTACTCTGTACAACGTTATGAGCATTGCTTTTATCTCTTAGTAAAATCTCCAGTGGCAATAGGTGGTCCTTGTGTTGCCTCTGTAAGCGAAAAAAATGGCGGCATGTTTCAATTGTTCTCATGACTGGAAAGGGTGGTTGTCGAGTCTCTGCTATGACAAGGCTGCTGTAAGTCGCTCGTGGAACACCTATGCAGGCGCGCGGTCCCCTAGCTAATAGTCTTTGAAGTCGCTCCTCTGAAGTGCGGGAAAGGCCGTGTAAGACTGCTGCAGAATATGCAACTTTTTTTCGTACTAAAGCATTGTGAACAGCGAGCATGGATGATACAGATCCGCCCCATGATGTACCAGCAATTCAGCGGAGTATTTTTTGTTTTGTTTGTTTGTTCCTTTCTTTTGTGGCTCTCACCCACTAAGGGGGATTGGCCAAGAAGCCGGTGGTTAATGCAAATAAATACCTATAGATTTTCTAGATGAGGGAAATATGATTACTGTGTTTTGACTGTGAAATAATTTGGCGCAATGAAAAAAAAAGAAAAAAAGGGGGGGGGGAGAAATAATAGAATTTGTTGAATATCTGTGGTGTGATCGTTATATGAAATTCTCCTGAAAGTTGAATCATTGCAGTGTATCAGCTAAATAATAAGTGGTAGTGTGACTAGCGAAATTTGAGAGCTGATGGCTGACTCAGCAAGGTAATCTTCTTGTGTTATATATGAATTCGCAGAGAGCCCCGCAGATGTTCCTGTCGCTATGTCCCAATGAAATGGCCCCAAAAGACAAAATATTGGGAGTATTAAGTGATATTCCTAATTTTCTGAATCAAAGAAAAAACTGCTTCGAAATTTTATTCAGCAGAGTATATTCACTAGCGTATTCCCGTCGTTTTCGATTTTCTTTATGTGAGGTGCCCATGATAGCTGCCTATCAAGTATTACTCCGAGAAACCGATGCTGTGTTACAATCATTAGTGGTTCTCCTTCTAAAGTGAGATTGAAGTTATTTAACTTCTTACGGGTGAAGAGCAATACAGCTGTCTTTGCGTGCGATATAATCATTCCTCTTTCTTTTAAAAAGTTGTTGACAATCATTTATTCCGTCTTGCAATTCAACCTCAATTAACCGTATGTCCGTGCCAGATGCCCAAATGCACACATCATCTGCATATAAGGAGTATTGGAAGGCAGTCTTTTAGCTAAATAAACCATAATGCAGTTGAAAAGAAAAGGGCTGAGTACGCTTCCTTGTAGCACTCCCTGTCCGAAACCGTGTTCTGTACTTTTTTCCTTCGCTCGTCTGAATGAATATTTTGCGACCTGATAAAAATTTAGATACCCACCGTAAAGACCTGCCGGACAGTCCGAGTTCCAACATACTCAGCAGAACATGAGTGTGACTGACTGTGTCAAATGCCCTTTTGATGTTTATGAACACTGCGACCGTCAAACTACCACAGGCGCGTTCATGCTCCACATACGTTACCAAGTCCAGTATTGCATCCATTGTGCATCTCTGTTTCCTAAAATCTGTTAAGTAGTTGGAGAATACACCAGTTCTGTTGAACCACCATTGAAGTCGCGCATAAATCATTTTTTCCGTTACCTTACATAGACAGCTTGTCAGACTGTTTGGACGGAAGGATTCAAGGTTCAAGGGCGTCTTAGCCGGTTTTAAGATCGGAATGATGCCAGCAGACTTCCAAGACTCGGGTAGAATTTCTTACATCCATAGATTATTGTAAATATCTAAGAGAATAGTTGTGCCTGTGGGCCCAAAGTTCTTTAGCATATTGTACGTAATGCCGTCCGGTCTAGAGGCTGATTTTTGACGACATGATTCTATAGCACAATGCAGCTCCTTTAACGTAAATACAGGGTCTACTTGAGGATGCTGGGCCCAAAAGCAAGCATTGATTTTCTGGCTGGATAACACGACAGAATTATCAAATAAGGCACATTGTGATGCGGCGGGCCTACTGATAAGTTATCAAAATTCATCTGCTACCACAGCTTCCGGATCGTCCAAGGCTACAGCAAGAACACGAAATGGGAAGCTCTGTGATACAGGGCCACTAAATGCTTGAATTACAGGCCAAATTATTGGAACAGGTGTGTGGGGAGAGAGCGTGCCACAAAAATCACGCCACCGTCGTTTACCTAAATTTTCTAGTCGTCTGCGCATTACACTGTGGATTTTCTGTGCATTTTTGTATGCTTCTAAACTTCCGCTGCGTCGATATGCCCTTTCTAAACGTCGTCTGATGGCTCTTAGATGTTCATACTCTCCATCGACTGCAGCATAGTCTTTTGGAATGGGGACTTTCTTTGTGCATTTATTCGCATTATCTTGCAGAAATTCAGTAAATATTTCAACTGTCGTGAGTTCACTATTTTAGTTTTTTAGGCGGTGCCGAAAAGCTTTCCAGTTCGTCAGTTTTCTGTAGCGTCTGATGTCGCACTATTTCCGCTTACAAGCAGTAATCTGGGCGCCATGCACTGCACCGTCTTTGGATGCGAAAACAATCATTGCAAGAGCAAACTGTCTGCGGAGATTAATACTCGATGCTGGAATCATACTGGTGCGGCGTTTTTCAAAATGCGTGAATTTACATCATCTTCATCATCATAATCATCATCATCATAATTAACAACAACAACAACAAAACGTCGAGTTCCGGCACTAGTGGATAATTGCATTCAACAGGAAAACTATGGGCCCAGTTAAAGTACTAAAGCACACTTACTGCGTGTATTCAAGCGTGGCGCCAGTAATTTCACTTGCAGCCATTATTTTCATGCAGTATGCCTGCAGTACGCGGCGCCAAATCATTGCCGTAGCGGGTTTGCTCACACTGCACACGTTGAGTGCGAATGTAACAGCGTACTATAAGACAAGTGAACAGTGGAAAGCGTGGCTTTCAAGAATTGCAACACCTTCGGGCTGTCGCTAGGCGATACAGTATCGTCACTGCATGTGGGCGTTTTCAAAGTGAATAGTTGATGCGCTGTTTGGTGCGTAGCTTTCGCTTTTGCCTAGTAATTTAGCCAGATTTTGTGTCCCCGCGGTGATTGTACGAGTGCTCAACTTTTAGAAATTTCACTTTGAAGTCGCTATGGACTATTGCAGGAGGGACTTAATTGGATTCGCCTATATTTACTCGAGTGCTTATTTCCGCTTGAAAAAAAAACGTTATGTTATTTTTTATAGTTATAGCAGTAATAAATGTTCACCCATATCTTAACAATAGAAGGAATGCCGCAGGTAGCACGCAGATACCTTCTTTCTGTGATTTTCGTATAAGAGTGGATGCATTTCTTGAAACACCTTGTGTACATATTACAAGAGTTGGTAGCCGATCACTCCCCTCATTGCCCAGCAGCGGTGCTCTAGTGACAAAGGTATTCAACTGCTGACCCGCATGTCGCGGGATCGAATCCCAGCTGCGGCGGCTAGCTGCATTTTCGATGGAGGAGAAAATGCTGTAGGCCTGTGTGCTGAGATTTGTGTGCCCATTAAAGAACCGCAGATGGTCGAAATCTCCGGAGCCCTCCACTACGGCGTCTCTGATAATCAAAGGTGGTTTCTAGACGTTAAACTCCACATATCAATCAACAATTCCATTCATTCACTTATTGAAAGGAATGGAAAAGCAAAAAGAACTCAACGCGTACTCCAAATTCTAAGCATTCACAGACCCCTAACTAGGACGGCTGTCAAACCATAAGGAAGAGCGCAGATGAATGCTTTAGTTTTTTCTCTCCCTCTTCCTCTCTTTTCCTATCTCTTTTTATCTCCCCCCCCCCCCCCATTCTCTATTTCTTTCTTTCACATGTTTCCCGTGCTCCTCTTTGCCGAGCACCTGCTGTACTCGGTAAAGGGGCTCGTCATCGTCCTGAGGCGCATACCCACCTGTGGTTTTTCGCAACACCGCACGAAGCACGGTGCGCTACAACGGCTTCATCGTTAATAATTTTAAGGTTTTTACATCGAAAAACAACCACGTTACAATGAGAGGCGTACTTGTGGAGGGCTCCGAAAACTCCAAGCACCCGGGATTCTTTAACGCGCACCTAAATCTAGCCACACGGTCATCAAGAATTTTCGCCTCCACCGAAAATGCAGCCACCACTGCCAAAATTGATCCCACGACCCTAAAATCTGCAGTCCAGTACCGTAACCACTAGACCACTGTGGTGGATATCGCACACAACAAAGAAGCCAACGTAATCTTCCCAAGCAAACACACTATTATTTGCATTCCGAAGCTTCCCTGAAGAACTCCAGGAAATCGAGGTCAACAGTCACCCAAGAAGGTTTCAATAAAAAATACGCCCGTACCCCCTCCTCCTATAAAAACCTTCTTTCTTCCTTTTCTTAACAGTTGCTTTTCATTTACCGTCTTCCCCTTTCATCCTTTCAACTGTTATAACTGTTAGTTCACTCGCTTTCAAAGTTGTATTGATTGTTATTACAATACCGACTTTCCACACCTTTTATTTATACATATTGTATGAAAGGGAGTATATAGACTCGATCGCCAGCCAGAATGCCGTCTGTCTGTCCGCACCCGCTTATTGAGTCATAGAACTAGACGGTCACGATCCACGACGAGCCAGGAGGAACAGACCCACGGCTTCAGGAGCCTGGGCCCTAAAAGTGGGTAACTATTTGAATACTTGGCAATCTTCTACTATGAGAGATATGAAATCCGTCCCGGGAGCTTCAAACTTGGTGACCGTATCAATAAAAATATTGTAACGGCGAGTATTTAATAAGTTAACACCGGTTGGGCTAACACTGCACACAGTGTGCAAGGATGCAGGACAACAGCACAGTCCGCGCACGGCCCCACAACAACATTGTCGTCTTCATTCTATCTGCGTCATTTCTGCACCCGTGCCTTAGGTACCTTTCTATACCCGTGACATTACCCCGGGCGGCAAAGCACCGTCCCGGTGCCTGCTGTTATTAGACGGACGGGTCACTGTGATAGGGCTTCAGGCGAGAAACATGCACAATGTCACTTCTGGATGTAACAGTGGGGTTCGTAGTAGGAGAAATTCCATAGGTGACAGGTGTGACTTGGCGCAGAACTCGGTAAGGCCCAACGTATTGCGATGAAAGTTTCTCGCGCACGCCGACACGACGAGATGGCAGCCACAGTAGCACGAGAGAGCCCGGAGAAAAATCAACATCCCTATGTCAGCTGTCATAGAGCGACTTTTGGGCTCTCTGGGATGATGAGAACCTGGCGCGGGCTACTACGTGCGATAAGAGCATGGGAGATTGTATCTTGTGCGTACGAAGTGGTGGACAGAAGGTCATGCGCAACAGGGTATTGAAAGTTAGTAAGGAATCACGGCCAAAGAGGAGATAAAATGGCGAGTAGCCGGCAGTTTCATGACGTGACGAGTTGTAAGCGAAGGTTACGAACGGAAAGGCAGTGTTCCAATCGGTGTGGTCATCAGAGACATACATAGCAAGCTTGTTCGTCAGTGTGTGGTTTAGGCGTTCAGTAAGTCCGTTAGTCTGAGGATAGTAAGAAGCCGTAAAGTTGTGCCGTGTAGCACAGGATCTAAGGAGGTCGTCAACCACATGAGACAGGAAGCAGCGGCCATGGTCCGTGAGTAGGTGAGAAGGAGTGCCATGCTGAAGGATAATGTCATAGAGTAGGAAATCTGCGATGTCCATTGAGCAGCTGGTAGGTAGCGCTCGAGTAATTGCATACCGAGTGCCATAATACGTAGCTACTGCTATCCATTTGTTTCCCGTTGCCGATGTTGGAAAGGGACCTAACAAATCCAAACTGACACGATGAAATGGCTCGTCTGGGACTTCAATAGGTTGAAGGTTAACAGTACGTTATGTGGGGCTAGTTGGTGACCGGCAGGGAGAGACGTAGGCTTCTTCCGACGCTGGCACAGGTCACACGCTGCAACGTAGCGGCGAACAGAACGATAAAGGCCCTTCCAGAATACCCGTCGGCGGACGCGGTCATAGGTCCTAGAGACACCTAAATGTCCGGCAGTTGGGGCATTTTGAAGTTCTTGCAAGATGTCCTTGCGAAGATGATGTGGGAAGACGAGCAAAAGTTCCGCGCCATCGGGCTGTAAGTTGCAGTGGTACAAAACGTTGTCGTGAAGAAAAAAATAGGCTCAGTGAAGGGTCTTTATGGCCGGATTGAAGACCGCCAATCATCAATAGCAGCGATAGATCTCGGCGTTGTTCGTCGGCTATTTGCAGAAAGTTTGTTATGGCTGGGATGTTGCCATCAGCTTCCAACTCAGAGTAGTCGGGTGGATCAACAGGGTGTCGAGATAAGCAGTCGGCATCGCTGTGAAGCTTGCCAGGCTTGTACACTACAGAGAACGTGTACTGCTGCAATCGCAATGCCCATCGTCCGAGTATTCCTGTAGGATCCTTATGGCTTGACAGCCAGCAGAGCGCATGGTTGTCTGTGATGACTGCGAACGTGCATCCATATAGGTACGGACGAAATTTCGCTACAGCTCAGAAGAGAGCGAGGCACTCTCGTTCAGTAATCGAAAAGTTCCTTTCCGACTGAGAAACTAGGCGGCTAGCGTATACACGCTGTGACACGGTTTGTGCCGTTCTTCATTTGCGCCAGTATTGCCCCTATGCCATGGCCACTTGCGTCGGTGCGAAGCTCCGTTAAAGCGGCTGGGTCGAAATGAGCCAACACAGGTGGTGATGTGAGCGCAGAAGTCAACGATGCAAAGGAATGTTCTTGGTCTTCACGCCAGAAAAAAGTCACGTTCTTTTTGAAAAGATCCATGAGGGGCCGAGCAATTTCCGCGAAGTTGCTGACAAAACGGTGGAAATATGAACAAAGTCCCAAAAAGCTGCGGACTTCTTGCGTGGAACGTTGGACCGGAAACTCGCGCACCGCGCGGACTTTATCAGGGTCCGGTCGTACACTAGTAGCGTCAACAAGATGGCCAAGTAGCTTTATCTGACGGCACCCAAAGGTGCACTTAGATGCGTTAAGCTGGAGGCCAGCAGAGCGAAAAACGTCAAGAATGGTCGACAGACGTGGAAGATGGCTTCCAAAGGTTGGCGAGAAAAACATGACATCATCTAGATAGCACATGCACGTCGACCATTTAAAACCGCGAAGGAGGGAGTCCATCACGCGTTCAAAAGTTGCTGACGCATTGCACAACACAAAAGGCATGATTTTAAATTGATAAAGCCCGTCAAGTGTTATAAATGCCGTCTTCTCGCGATCGCGATCATCGACTGAAATTCGCCAATATTGAGATCGTAGGTCCAGGGAAGAGAAATACTTGGCCCCATGAAGGCAGTCAAGCGCATCATCAATTCGAGGTAGAGGATAGACATCCTTCTTGATTATTCGATTGAGATGGCGATAGTCGACGCAGAACCGCCAGGTTTTGTCCGTCTTTTTAACAAGCACGACAGGTGATGCCCAAGGACTGGTTGAAGGCTCTATGACGTCTTTGTCGAGCATTTTCTCTACCTCCTTCTGGATTATTTGGCGCTCTGAATGAGACACACGGTAAGGACGCTTATGAAGGGGACTGGCGTCGCCAGTGTCGATACGGTGGGCTACGACGCTCGTGCGGCCCAAGGAACGGTCGTCGATATAAAAAATGTCGAGGTAAGAAAATAGAAGACCACGGAGCGCTTTAACTTGGGATGGCGACAGGTCCTTTGATATTATTTTGTCTAGGAAAGCTCTATTCTGTGCGGCTGCGACAGGTTCGGCTACGGTGTAGATGTCAGGAGTGAGAGATGAAATTGTACATTGCTCCAGAGTGGAGAGTTCTGCTAAGGCAATACCTTGAGGAAAGACCTGGGTCGACACGGAGAAGTTGAGGACAGGAAGAAAGATCTTGTTGTCGCTAATCCTCACTGTAGTATGAGGAAGTATGATGTTCCGGGAAAGGGTCAGGTCAATGAGCGGAGCTGCCAAGTAGTCGCCATCGGGAACAGATGGGAACGGTGACAAAGAAAGGTACACAGCGGTGTGAGGTGGTAATCGTAGACACTCCACGGACCGTAGCCTTGTGCGAGCTGTAGGATGGACATCAACGTAGAAAGGCAACTCTAGCTGTAAAGTGCCGGTTGAAGAAACGATGAGGGCTGAATGCACGGTCAAGAAGTCAATGCCGAGAATTACGTCGTGTGGGCAATCGTCTAGAACAGCGAAGAGGACTGAAGTGTGAAGGCCGGCAACAGTGACGCGGGCAGTCTACATACCAAGAACTGATATTCGGCTGCCGTCGGCTTCTCGCACAGTCGAAGACATGGCAGGGGTAAGAACTTTTTTCAGGCGGAATCGAAAACGTGAACTCATAACAGATATGTGGGCACCAGTGTCTGTTAGAGCTGTAACGGTCAAGCCATCGATAAGAACGCCAGGTAAATTTTGTCTGGAATCAGTGGTCGGTAGAGGTTTTTCGGTCCGAGTTGTCAATGCAGCGCCACCACCAGGAGCTGCATCTGTTAGTTTCCCGAGAACTGCCCAGAACACGCCGGTGATGGGGAGCGACAGCGTTGATAGCGGCGTGGCTGACAACCTTGAGGCGACGGCGAGCGGCTGGACAGGGTTCCCTGGGCGACGACGTCACATCGGCGTAGGATGGTTTCGAGCGTAGCGTAGAATGGCTAGGTGGAAGGTCCTGAAGGTGGTCATCGGCAAAACGAGGTGGTGAATACTGCCCACGATTCTGTCGGTCGTCGTCTAGAAAACGTCGAAAAGACCATCTGTTGCGGCAATGATGGGAAATGGGGCCAACGCGATGGCAAAAGAAGCACATCGGTTGATCATCTTGTGTGTGCCACTCAGATGGATTTCGGTAGCGCGATGAGAATCACAGGACCGACGCTACAGCAGAAAAAGGTGGGGCGGCATTGTAGTGAGTGTTAGAATTTATGGGCTGCGGTGTATGGCTGGAGTTTTGAGGAACCAAGACAGCCATGTTGGCAAACTATTGTCGCACAACAGCCTGAAGTTGTCAGGCACATGGGGTTGATAAGAGGAAGGAGCTATGGCTTCCAGCTCCTAGCGGACAATTCTTGTGATGTTTGGAGGATTCACGAATGGACGTGGCGTCACAGGATCCTTGCAGGAAGAAGTCGCAGCGGTGTTCGGGAGTCGGAAAAAACGTTGAGTTATTCTCCTGCTTTTGGCTTGTTCGAACCACGGACTTTCACTGACATTTGAGTCAATGGTGGTACAGTTCTTGCATATCAGAATGTTGAAGGCATCGTCGGCTATGCCCTTCAACACATTGCTGACCTTGTCTAGTTCGGTCATGTCTTTGTTGGTCTTCCGACCCAAGGCGAGCACGTCTTGGATATAGATGACGTACGACTCGGTGGAAGATTGAACTCGTGACGCGAGTTCCTGCCTGGCTGCCATTTGTCGAGCAACTGACTGGCTGAACAAGTCACGGAGCTTCTGCTTGCACACGTCCGAACTCATCAGGTCTTCCTCGTGTGTCTCGTACCAGGCGCGTGCAGTACCTCGCAGCTAAAAGATGTTGGCCAGCATAAGCGTCTCATCCCACCTGTATTGCTCGCCGACGCGCTCGTATAAGGCGAGCCACTTGTCAACGTCAGTTGTACCGGTGCCGCAAAATGAACCTGGATCGAGAAGACGGGGAGGGATCACAGGTGACGGAGCAGGCGTGGACGGAACGGACGGCGCACCGCCTTCAGGCACCGTGGCTGGACGAAGCTGACGTCCACTACGGTGATCCAGAGTCGGAATGTTACCCCGCACCTTCACTAAAAATATGTAACGGGGAGTATTTAATAAGTTAACGCTGGTTGGGCTAACACTGCACACAGTGTGCAAGGATGCAGGACAACAGGGCAGTCCAGACACGGCCCCACAACAACATCGTCTTCTTCATCCCTTCTGCGTCATTTCTGCACCCGTGCCTGAGGTATTTTTCTATACCCGTGACAATATTGTCACGGGGTCATGAAGTGGCCGAAGACAGGAGACTTCGTGTTGGGATTTAACTGTTTATTTGGGCGAACCTGTGCCCGGTAAAAAGAAAGTCCAATTACAGCAGCAGTCTCGCACAGATAGCAGTCTCGGACTGATAGCGGCGAACAGAGCGTCGGCCTTCGATCAACAACTACTGACAAGTGGCGAAGCGCGTCGGCATTTATACTCTTGCCATCGAATGTTCTAGCGTTATCGCTGGCGGTGGCGTAGGTTCCAGAACAATCTGTACCGTTCGCACAGTGGGCGTGATCTTATCGAAATGATCTACTACAGTCCGGAACCTTCTGGAAAACTGCAGGCGTGGTTTGCGCTGAGAATCGTCTGGTGTTTTGGGACGATAACGAAAACTTGGGAAATGGATCGTGGCATTTCCCCCCTCTGAAAAAAGGCATCATCCCGATGCTTTAACTAAAGATGAAGGTACAATAATAATGCAAGAAAGCACAATGAATAAATTACGATGAAACAGTAATACAAAAAAATACTGTTTCAGTTTGTTAACGCGCATGAAATGGCTTGAGGCGCGCGACATACACGACTTCAGGTCGCGATCGGCGTCGTTGAGAGTTCGTGATGCCGTCGGGGACAACCTCGTAATCAAGTGGGCCGAGACGTCGAACCACCCTGTACGGTTCGAAGTAGCGTCGCAGAAGCTTTTCACTTAGTCCACGTTGGCGTATCGGCGTCCACACCCAAACACGTTCACCGGGCTGGTATTCTACGAAGCGTCGTCGAAGGTTGTAACGGTGGCAGTCTATCGTCTGTTGACTCTTGATACGGAGACGCGGAAGTTGTCGGGCTTCTTCGGCACGTTGAAGGTACTCGCTCACATCGAGGCTTTCTTCGTCGGTGACGTTGGGTAACATGGCATCGAGCGTCGTTGCCGGGCTCCTTCCGTAGACCAATTTGTATGGAGATATCTGCGTCGTCTCCTGCACCACCGTGTTGTATGCGAAGGTCACATACGGAAGAATGGCGTCCCACGTCTTGTGTTCGACATCGACGTACATTGACAGCATGTCGGCGATCGTCTTGTTAAGCCGCTCGGTGAGGCCGTTGGTCTGTGGGTGGTACGCTGTCGTCCGGCGGTGGTTTGTTTGGCTGTATGCCAAGATCGCTTGAGTTAAGTCGGCAGTGAATGCCGTTCCTCTGTCGGTGATAAGGACCTCCGGAGCGCCGTGATGTAGGACGATATTTTCGACGAAGAACTTAGCTACCTCGGATGCACTGCCTTTTGGCAGGGCTTTTGTCTCGGCGTAGCGGGTGAGGTAGTCGGTAGCTACCACGATCCACTTGTTTCCGAAAGCCGACGTCGGGAACGGCCCTAGTAGGTCCATACCAATCTGCTGGAAAGGTCGACAAGGTGGATCAATTGGCTGCAGAAGTCACGCTGGCCTTGTCGGCGGTGTCTTGCGTCGCTGACAGTCCCAGCATGTCCTCACATAACGAGTGACGTCGGTGGTGAGACGTGGCCAGTAGTACCTTTCTTGTATCCTCGCGAGCGTGCGAGAAACACCGAGGTGCCCTGCCGTCGGATCGTCGTGTAGGGCCTGCAGGAGTTCTGGTCGCAGAGCTGAAGGCACCACAAGGAGGTACTTAGCTCGAAGCGGTGAAAAGTTTTTCTTTTGTAGAAGACCATTTCGTAGGAAGAACGACGCAAGTGCGCGCTTGAATATCTTCGGGACTTTGGCGGTCCTGCCTTCGAGGTATTCTATTAGGGCCTTAAGTTCTGGGTCGGCCCGCTGTCGTTCAGCGAAGTCGTCTGTAGTTATCATTCCCAAGAAGTAGTCGTCATCCGGGTCGTCAGGTAGCGGTTGGTCGACAGGCGCACGAGAGAGACAGTCGGCGTCGGAGTGTTTTTTGCCGGACTTGTAAATGACAGTAATTTCATATTCTTGAAGTCTCAGGCTCCATTGTGTGAGGCGACCTGAAGGGTCCTTCAAGGTGGCTAGCCAACACAAGGCGTGGTGGTCGCTCACAACTTTAAAGGGCCTGCCGTAGAGGTAGGGGCGAAATTTCGACGTAGCCCAGATGATGGCAAGGCACTCCTTTTCTGTTGTGGAATAATTTGCTTCTGCTTTGGATAGCGATCGGCTGGCGTAACCAATAACCCTTTCAAGTCCGTCAGCCCTCTGCACAAGAACGGCGCCAAGACCTACGCTGCTTGCGTCAGTATGTATTTCTGTCTCGGCGAATTCGTCGAAATGGGCAAGTAACGGAGGCCTCTGGAGGCGATGTTTAAGCTCCTGGAGAGCGTGTTCCTGTGGCGTTTCCCACTTGAATTCCACGTCGGCCTTGGTAAGGTTAGTGAGAGGATCGGCGATGCGGAGAAGTTTTTCACGAACCGCCTATAATAGGCGCACAGGCCCAGAAATTGGCGCACGGCCTTCTTGTCAGTGGGCGGCGGGAAGTTGGCGATGGCGGCTGTTTTCCGCGGATCGGGACGAACTCCAGACTTGCTGATAACGTGCCCCAGAAACAAGAGCTCCTCATACGCAAATCTGCACTTTTCTGGCTTCAGTGTGAGTCCAGACGTCTTGATGGCTTGAAGTACAGCTTCAAGGCGCCGAAGATGCTTGTCGAAACTTGAGGAAAACACGACGACGTCGTCCAAGCACACAAGGCAAGTCTGCCACTTCAATCCTGCCAGTACTGTATCCATAACGCGTTGAAAAGTTGCAGGCGCTGAGCAAAGGCCGAAGGGCATCACCTTAAACTCGAAGAGGCCGTCCGGTTTTATAAACGCCGTCTTCTATCGGTCTCTTTCGTCGACTTCGATTTGCTATTAGCCAGTCTTGAGGTCCATTGATGAAAAGTACTTGGCGTTATGGAGCCGATCAAGTGCGTCGTCTATTCGTGGGAGAGGATACACGTCCTTTCTTGTGATTTTGTTCAGGCGGCGATAATTGACGCAGAAACGTAGGGTCCCATCCTTTTTCTTCACTAACACCACGGGGGACGCCCATGGGCTCTTGGACGGCTGGATAATGTCATCCCGCTGCATTTCATCAACTTGTCTCTTCATTGCCTCACGTTCTCGCGTCGAAACCCTGTACGGACTCTGACGGAGTGGTCTGGCATTTTCTTCGGTTATGATGCGATGTTTCGTGATTGGGGTCTGCCGAATTTTCGATGACGACGAAAAGCAATCTTCGTATTGCAGGAGCAGGGCTTTGAGCTGTGCTTGCTTATCGTTCGGAAGTCTGGGATTGACGTCGAAAGCTATGGGAGGGGCTTGGTTCCTCTGAGCAGGTTCCGCAGAATCGGCGAGAGCGAAAGCACTGGTGGCTTCGACAATTTCTTCGATGTATGCGACCGTTGTTCCTTTGTTCACAATTTTGTACTCATTGCTGAAATTCGTGAGCATAACCGTTGCTTTGCCTCCCCGCAGCTCTGCAATTCCTCTTGCGACGCAAATATTTCGGGTGACCAACAGATGCTGACTGCCTTCAACGACGCCTTCCAAGTCTAAGGATTTAGGAGCGCCGACTGAAATAATGACGCTTGAGCGAGGCGGAATGGTGACTTGTTCTTCCAGCACATTCAAGGCATGGTGTCCTGACGGCGTGCGCGGCGGTAGTGCTTCTTCTGTGGATAACGTTATCGACTTTGTTTTTAGGTTGATGACCGCACCATGGAGGCATAAGAGGTCCATGCCAAGGATGACATCTCTCGAGCAACGCTGTAGCACTACGAAGTTTGTAGGATAAATACGGCCGTTAATGGTGACTATCGCTGTGAAGATTCCTGCAGGCGTTATGAGATGACCTCCGGCTGTGCGGATTGCAGGGCCTTTCCAAGCTGTCCTAACTTTCTTTAGCTTCGCGGTGAACGACCCACTGATGACAGAATAGTCGGCTCCAGTATCGACGAGAGCAGTCACACCGTGGCCGTCGATAAGAACGTCGAGGTCGCTAGCTCGCCGTCTCGCATTACAGTTAGGGCGTGGCGTCGGGTCACGGCTGCGCCGGCTTGTTCCGCTGCTTCCATGTTGCGTCGTCAGACCACCTTCGGTAAGTGAGCTTTCGCCGTCAGGGCTTTGCCTCGTTGGCGTTGTGTTCGGAAAGCTCCGTCGCGGCGTCGTCGTCGTCGGAGGATCTTCGGTAGTTCGTCGCACAGCAACCGCACCTCCACTGGTTGCTGCCCTTAGTTTCCCGGATACGGGCTAGGAGACCGGCCCCGCGTTGGGCTGGAGTACTGCCGGGGGTGCGGTGACATGCGGCGGCTGGGCGACGGTGAACGGGAAGGACTTCGTGGTGTCCATTGAGTTCCTGTCAGGTAGTCGGCGATGTCACGTGGTCGTTCTCCTGGCTGCGGACGTGGTGCATCGACGGCGAAGCCACGCAGTCCCATCTGTCGGTACTGGCAACGGCGGTAAGTGTGCCCGGCCTCGCCGCAGTGGTAGCACAGTGGGCGGTGGTCAGGGGTTGCCCAAACGTCGGTTTTCCTCGGCGCACTGCGCTGGCCCGCTGGCGAACGGTAGGTCGTCGGTGGGGGTGGTGGCGGCGGTGGTGTCTGGCGACAGAAGTGCGACGGGGCGGCGTTTCGGCGTGGACGGGGAGGAGCGTTGTGGCGCACTGCAGCGGCGTAGCTCATAGTTTCTGGCTCGGGCAGTGGTGTTTGGGGAATTCAAAGCGATTGCCGAACTTCTTCTCGCACAATGTCGGCGATCGAATCCACTTGAGGTTGCGCCGAAGGCAACAGTTTGCGCAGCTCTTCCCGCACGATCGCTCGGATCGTTTCACGCAGGTTGTCGGAGTCACTGGCTTGAGCAGCAGCGCATTCTGGAGTCAGGCGACGATTATACTGTCTGGTGCGCACGTCCAGGATTTTTTCGATGGTGGTCGCTTCGGCTACAAATTCTTGGACGGTTTTCGGTGGGTTTCTCATCAGTCCCGCAAAGAGCTCCTGTTTGACCCCTCGTATGAGGAAACGAACTTTTTTCTCCTCAGGCATGTCTGGGTCAGCGTGACGGAATAGTCGGGTCATTTCTTCTGTGAAAATGGCGACATTTTCATTCGGTAGCTGAACCCGGGTCTCTAATAAAGCAGCGGCCCTCTCTTTGCGAGCGACGCTCGCGAACGTTTGCAGGAATGCGCCGCAGAAAACATCCCACGTTCGGAGCGTGGACTCCCGATTTTCGAGCCAGGTCCTTGCGGTGTCTTCCAAATAGAAGAACACACGACGCAGCTTTTCGTCATGGTCCCAGTGGTTGAGGGCGGCCACACGGTCGTATGTTTCTAGCCAGGACTCCGGGTCTTCGAACGATGACCCATGGGAAATTGGTGGTTCCCTGTGTTGATGCATGACCATCGTGGGTTGGGACGCTGCGGTTGTCATTGTCGCTGCAGTCGCGGTCATGGCCTTGGTCTTCCGCGCCTTGTCTTGCAGAAGCCCGTACTCCGGTGGTAGCCCTTGCTGTCGGCGGCTTGTTCGCTGCTCCTGGTTGGCGTCGGTATCTTTTTCGCGACGTGGGCTGGGTTCACGGCTTGACGGGGGCGTCCGGTACATGAACGAAGCAGCACTTCCACCAGATGTCACGGGGTCGTGACGTGGCCGAAGACAGGAGACATCGTGTTGGGATTTAACTGTTTATTTGGGCGAACGCGTGCCCGGTAAAATGAAAGTCCAATTACAGCAGCAGTCTCGCACGGATAGCAGTCTCGGACTGATAGCGGCGAACAGAGCGTCGGCCTTCGATCAACAACTACTGACAAGTGGCGAAGCGCGTCGGCATTTATACTCTTGCCATCGAATGTTCTAGCGTTATCGCTGGCGGTGGCGTAGGTTCCAGAACAATCTGTACCGTTCGCACAGTGGGTGTGATCTTATCGAAATGATCTACTACAGTCCGGAACCTTCTGGAAAACTGCAGGCGCCGTTTGCGCTGAGAATCGTGTGGTATTTTGGGACGATAACGAAAACTTGGGAAATGGAACGTGGCAATATCTTGCCGAATGCATTCGCATTCGTGGCACGAAACGTGAACGGCCTTCTCCGTTCCCCGTGTGCTTAGACAAAGTGGGTAACAATTTAGAGTACTTGGTACTCTACGATGGGAGAGCACAAAGCCGTCCCTTGGGCGTCACACTTTATTAAGTCTGGAGCCTCCGCTGTGCATTTCTACGACGCCAAGTACGATTTGCGCATGATAAATTGGTGGTTTCTTTATAAAGACTTATGTTGGCGCCACTGGTTTTTTTGGTCAATGAACTTCGACTTTCTGCCAATTCTTCGCAAAGATTTTGACATTACTGTGTTACTCTCGATATTTTGAGCATAGGGACGTTGAACTTTTAATTAATATGGCGTGTAGCGTCTGTGTTAGCATCAAAACAGTACTGATGGCTGCGACATAAATCTCATCGCACGATTCTTTTTCACAGATTCATGGCAGGTGAACCACAGGATTTGGGGCGGCGATTCTATTTATATTTCTATTTTGATTTTTTCCTTAGATAGTCGCCAAACACCACCGTTGGCGCTGTCACCAACCTGCATTCGCTTGACCCCAGTGAGCTTGAAAGTCGCTTAAAATTAACGTTTATTTTGAGTCCAGCACTACCATTCCACGTTAGGACCACTGAACAAGTTTTTAAATGTGAAGCATTTTGCAGCAAACTTTGGCCACTTTAAGCGTGTCCGTCCGTCCGTCTGTCCGTTCGTCCGCCCGTCTATCTATCTATCTATCTATCTATCTATCTATCTATCTATCTATCTATCTATCTATCTATCTATCTATCTATCTATCTATCTATCTATCTATCTATCTATCTATCTATCTATCTATCTATCTATCTATCCTTATCCTCTCCCCACTTCCTTCATCTTCTTTGAAAATATTATATATACTTATGTTCGACAGTACAAAAACCTTGTTTGAAGTCAGTGCTTGATTTAGTATGTTTCTCTTGTCTCATTGTTTTCTCGTGCTGCTTCCAGTGAGAAAGACAGGGGTAACCGAAGATGGTTGGCAGATGTTTGCGTCTTTCAGTAGACTCTGTCGTGCATTGAATGAAATAGCTAGGCAAAAAAAAATGATTTTACGGGAAGGAATACATTTGTTTGCAACAGCAGAACCCACAGCTTTTGATCATGATTATGTTAACCTTGTAATAGAGGCCGAGTTAAACAGGTGAGTGTAGGTAAACACTTTTTTTTCACCAATTTCCACTTAAGACTGCTTGTACAAAGGATGTTTTGTACGGCACTGGCTGCGCCGGGTATACTATAGCTGCGAATGAACAAACGCATATAGAGCGTTCATCAATTTTGATAATGCTGCAAATACGATGAGTCAACAATTAAATCGGTGTGAAATCTCGTGAGATTTTTTTATCAGACATGAAAGCAACGAAGGTATTGTATCAGTTATAAATATTGTCGAACACGCGCGTTCGTTGCTGTTACTATAGGTTTTAGAGACGCGGGCTGAGTGTAAATGCATGATGTCGCACGCAGAATACGTCTCGAAGAGCTAGAATGTGTCGGGGCGAGAGAACATATAGAATAGTGACTAGAAGTTTTCAAGTAAATTGAGCAGTCCACCACCGTGAAGGCATGTTTATGGTGCTCGGCTGCTGACTCAAGATATGCGGGTTCGATCCCGGCCGCGCCGGTCGCATTTTGATTGATTGATTGGTATGTGGGGTTCCAAAATCACCATATGATTACGAGAGACGCCGTAGTGGAGGCTCCGGAAGTTTAGACCACCTGGGGTTCTTTAACGTGCACCCAAATCTGACCACACGGGCCTACAACATTTCCGCCTCCACCGGAAATGCAGCCGCCGCCGCCGGGATTTGAACCCACGACCTGTGGGTCAACAGCCGAGTACCTTAGCCACTACACCACCGCGGCGGGGCCCGGTCACATTTTGATGGACGCGAAATGCCAGAAGCCCGTATAATGTGCGATGACTGTGCTCGTTAAAAAACACAACCTGATCGAAATGTCTGGAGCGTTTCTCATAATTATATTGAGGTATTGGGACGTGAAACCCCAGTTAGTATTTTTATATGGAAATTGAGCACATCTCACGCACTTCATGAGGCGACAATGTAGGCGTGTCAAATCGTGTGCTACCGAATATATTTTGTACTTTGACCTTTCGACACGTGCTTACGACAAACCAACCCAATGGGGGCGTAATGGAAGACATGCATGCTACATGTTGCATATAGAGTTCCAGCAAAATAACCTCTGCGGTAGAACCTCATTATGTGGTCACGTGGCTTGGTGCAAGCCACCACAAAATAATTTTTATTAAGGTAGTACTTTGTCCAGACTACAAATATCACACTGATTTTAGACCCATGTTCCTCTCTACAGAGAAAGCATAAAGAATTCCCTGAGTATGAATTTTATTTCGTGATCACGAGACCTGTCCTTTCTCAGCAACTCAAAGACGTGCAGAAGTCTCACGATGCGGCGATGAGACAATGGCCTCCCCATCCCTGTGGCAGCGGCCCACGCCCTCCTCCTATGAAATGGGTGCGGATTCGTTGGTACCTCAACTAAGCTCGTTATCTATCTATCCGTCAAGATCACTGCGTTAAATATACACGTTGAATGAATGTCTGCAAGCCAATCAAAACGCTGTTGTGACCTCACAAATTCTCACCAGCGCCTACGAATTAATCGTAGGCACCTATGTCTTTTGGCGTACGTTAACAGGATGATATCATTTGCACGCCAGCGATAATATATTCATACATCTTGAAACCAAGCCGATCATGAGGGTGACACATACTTTTTACGTATTGTTTTTAGTGAGGAAAGTACTAAGCAATGTGACGGAATATCTGAGAATGACGGAATTTCGACGAAAAATCTGGGCATGAGGGGAATGTCCGAGAAATTGCTGGGTACCAGGGCAGCTAACAACGGAGCAGAAGGAACTCAGTCTGCAAAACGTTCCTGGTATTCTTAGGCTCCCTACATATGACTACATGACTCCGCATGACTTTTGGATGTGTCTCAAGTTGAAAACGCGGCCGAAAGGAACTGGTATCAAGTCAATAGAAGGCACCATGCAAAATGCGACTGCTTGGCTGATCACAAATCCTAAAGCTGCGTCCAAGTAGTCATTCATGCAATGGCGGAAGCACTGAAAGGAGTGCGTGCATTAACAAGAAGACTATTCTGAAAGAGATTGGCGTTTTATTCCTATCACCTCCTTATCAATAAATGTGTTTCTGGTGAGAAAAGGCTTGATACTTCTTGAATACACCTTATATTTAGGTGTGCCTCAATATTAGTTTTCGGATAATCAGTCGATGCTCGTTCTTGAAGCAGAGAGTAAATGAATACTTCGGAAAGGACACAATCATCGGAAACGTGGCGGCCCTATCTTCCATTTATTAGAAGATAGGAACACTTATATGTGTCACTGTTTCATTCGTGTTTAAGTATCTGCAATTCATTAAATGCCCTTTGTATTGGCGATATACTTTGGAACAAAGCAAACGTTACAAAAGTAGAAAAAATAACCTCATGATATGCGCGCTATTATTGATACGATAAAAACTAGCTATATCACACACTGTTTTATCGGTGAAATTTTTGCTTATCTGTCGCTTCGAAACACTTTGGAACAGTGGCTATAGGGTGCTCGGCTGCTGACCTGAAGGTCACGGGTTTGATGCTGGCTGTGACGGTAGAGGCGAAATGGTAGAGACACGTGTATTATGCGATGTCAGTGCACGTTAAGAGATACCAGATGGTCGAAATTTCAGAAGCCTTTCACTACAGCGTCTCTCCTGACCATATCGTGGTTTTAGAACGCGAAGCCACAGATATTATAATTATCGAAAGAATAAATATGACTTAAGTTAGAAGTTCCTCACTGATGTAAAACAAAAGATAACACCCAAAAACACGAGTAACGTTGTCAGCCTAAAGTGCATCATTTAATTTCCTTGTCAAATGTTTTATGGTTTGTCGTCTCTTAGTAATATTTTTCATCTCCTGAGATGGTTTGCGAGTGCCCTGTCTAGTGATTGTACCTCCGACTTCCATTGCAGAGTCTTCGATGATACACTAGTAATATTATCGTTCATTGTGTCAGCGCTAACGTCGGTTACCTCGTTTAGAGCCTCGAATCTATTCTGAAGCACGTATGAATTCCTGTACTTTGCCTCTCACCGACAGCTCATTCACTATTTGGGACGTTAAACCCCACATATCAATCAATCAGCTCATTCACTAGATTTTTGCAGTTTGTGCCGTTGCTTTTTCTTAAAATCAAGTCGAATACGAGCTCTTATCATTCTATGGTCTGCGGTAATCATAAGCGGCAAGCATAAGATCTTGCCAACCACTTGTACAACCTGTACAAGGCCGGGGTGCACGTGCACACAGATAGAAGCCTATTTGATTTTTAGTTTCGCCATTAGGACTCCACCACGCCCACTTATGGTTAGCCCGTTTTCTGTAGAAGGTATTCAAGATCCATAAATTATTACGATTTGCGAACTCTACTAATAACTTTCCTCTGGCGTTTCTAGAGCCGGTGCTATATTTCCCGAGTGCATGGTCTCCGGCGTGTTTCTTGCCTATACTTCTGCATTAACGTCAACCATCAGAATAGTACACTGTGTCTTTACTTTATTAATGGCCTACTCTACGTCTTCATAGAAGCGTTCAACCAAATGATCATCATGGCTCGACGTAGGTGCGTAAGCCTGTACCACCTTCCTCTTGTACCTTTTGTTAACCTAATCATGACACTTCCCATGCTCTCGCTGATGTTGTAGTATTCCTCATTGTCCAGCGGTATTCTTGTGTATAAGAAACCTCACCTCAAGTTCATTTCTCTCAACTAATCCACGGTAGCATAGGACGGCTCCGTTTTTCATCACTATATAAGCTTTACATGTTTTAACTTCGCTGAGCCCTACTACATCCCATTTCACACCCTCTCATCCGTCGAATAGCAGAGCTCGACTAGTCTCACTAAATATCGTTCTAGCGTTGAACGTAGCCAATTTCATATTCCAATGACGGCCTGTCGTCATCCAGAGATTCTTAGCACTATCCGCTGCGTCACAGGTCTGGCTGCTGCCCTGGACAGTTGCTTCGCAGCCGCTGAGAACTGAGGACCAAGGATTAACTAGTACTTTAACAAGGGAGGTAGTAGCCAAGTACTGCACTAGGTTGGCCACTCCTGCTCTGCTGAGGAAGTGCATTACCGGCAGCTGGTCGCCAGTGAAGGTCAACCCAGACCTCTTTTTTTTTTCTTTTTGACGTGTATTGTATCACGCGTTTTAAGTAAAGTACGATCGGGAATGGTCCAGCATTTGCATTCAAACCAAATTTCGTCATTGTATGCTTGGCTGCTGCGCTCTATCTAAGTAGAGGGTTCTGTTGTACTTTCTTAGCACCGTAGAATACCACCTGATAGCCTAGCAGATCTCAACTTCACATGACTCGTAGTTCACTTGGCCATTTCTTAACTGTTTAAAAGTCCGTATTTTCATTATGTAAAACACAAAAAACGGCTGATTTCGAGTGGTCACACTCCTGCTTTGAAGTTTCCTGTCGACAGACGAGTTGTGCGCTCCTGTTTTACGAACTAATTAGCTACATCTATGCGATTGTTACGTTGAGCGTATACGTCGCGGGCAATTGGAGGGCATGAAAAGTAAACGCGAAAAGTTTTTAACTACTAAAGAATAGACTGTCGTTGCTTTGAAGGCTGTATGCTATTTCTTCCTTGTTTTGGAGTAGTAATTAAAATTCTGTTAAATAGAGATACTGGTAGGCCTGAGTCGAGAGTCAGATATACCTACTAGTATTTACATATACAGCCAGCCTAATAACGTAGAATACTGGATGAATTGGTAAAGAGCGAATTATTTCCAAGTCTAGAGAGCAGTGAAAGAAAAAAAACTTCGTACGAAAGTAATGACGTGTTTGCATCACTCACCGCCTAGCGTAAGCTTGAATAGATAGACCCTGGCGACTCTCGGCACCACACAAATATTCAACGAAAAGTCCACGCGACACGTTCAGCCATAATCAAATCGTAGTTCAGAACATTAAAGAGAGCAATATAAATAAGAAACTATTGAACTAGAAGGGGCCCAAGATAATTTGGTTAACGGCAATGCAACAGTACTAACAAAGAAGAAAGTCCTGAGAAGTAAATAAGCATGGTCCGTCGTCGCCTACCAAAGTATAAATCTTCAAGAGAAATGTGCTCAATTCACAATCACAAGTGCCGACAGAATTTGTACAAGTAGAGAGATGACACCCATTAACAATTACAGGTGAAATGTCTAAAAGAAGAAGAAAAAAAACGAAGAATACGATAGTTCTAAGTCAAGTCAAGTCAAGTTTATTTATTAAATAATTCAGTTGAGTTACATGGTTAGCGTTATTACAGCAGGAGGTCCCAAAGTTTCAGAGAAACTGACAGGGGGACCTGCTATGGCTACATGGATGGGGTAATTACAAAAAACACAGCAATGGTATACGAACTTGTGAGTAATAATGAATAAGCTTGATTAACAATAAAAATACGATCAATACACAACATAATAGAAATTCTCACTATTTAAAAATAACAAGAAAATAGTCAAAAGCAAGTGAAGACAAAAACAATATTAATGAACTCTACGTGACAAATGCAACACGTTTCATTATCAGTGTTATCAATTATACAAAGGCAAATTGAAGTAGTAAAATAGCACAGAAATGTGGAGAGCTATTAACAGTTGATTACACAAATCGGATGAGTTGCTTAATTCCTGAACATATTTCTTGCTGCGCGAAGTGAAAATATGGATGTTATGCGATGATTTCAATTCGAAAGGCAATGAATTCCAAATGGCTATGCTAGTAAATAAGGTTGAGAACTTGCCGTAATTTGTCCTTACGGCCGGCAAAAGAAGAATATTGCACTGGGAAAACCGGGTGATGTTAATATTAGTTAAGTGACGATGATCAATACATGCGATAAAAATGTCATGCGTGATGAGTCTCAAGGCGACAATGGACATTCTATGACAAAATAATTGTCTAAATGGGAGTATGTTAAGCTGAGGAAACAAAGAGCTACAGGAGAAGTAAAATGGGCTGAAAGTCTTGATTCTGAAGACGCTGCAAACGTTCGATGTGCATGAAATATGTGTTGGCCCAAGATGATACGCAATACGAAATATGACTATTGATATAAGCAAAATACAAAGTACATATGATGTGAGGCAGAAAATAAGTTCGTGTCTTGATGATGACGTGAATACCAAATGCAATCTTTTTAACGAGTGATGCTGCACGTTTATGAAATTTTAGTTCGCTATCTAAGATGACGCCAAGAAACCGCGCTTCACTGGAAATGTTTATGACGGTATTACCAATGTGAAGGGAAGGTTGTATGTCAAGAGAAATGCGCTGGGAATGGAACAACATAAACACGGTTTTAGTAGCATTGATCTGAAGATAATTGGCCTGGCACCATAATGTTATGTTTTCTAAATCTGTGTTGAGGTCAGACTCTGGAGTGAAGAAACTGATTTAGATTACTGGAAGGTGGTTGTGTCGTCAGCGTAAGGTATGCACTTGGTCCTTGTAAGAATGATAGGTAGATCATTAATAAACATCAAAAATAAAAGTGGGCCTAAAATTGATCCCTGTGGAACACCAACGTTCATTAACTTGGGCGTTGAAAGATTGCCATTAACATGAACCATTTGAGACCGGTTACTGAGGTAGCTCTTAATAAAATTTAGCGGCGGACCAGACATACCAAATGATTCGAGTCTAGCAAGTAGTACGTGATGATTATTGTGTCAAAAGCCTTCGTCAAATCGATAAACACAGACCCCACAAGTAACCCTCTATCAATAGCTTGTTTAATTTCCTCTGTTAAGGTAATTAGTGCCAGCTCAGTTGAATATCCTTGACGGGATCCGAATTGTTGTGGAGATAAAAGATTAATTTTTTTCAGATAACGCATTAATCTAATGTGGAATAACTTTTCAATTACCTTACCGAAGAAAGGCAGGATACAGATTGGCCTATAATTCTGCACAAAAGTCTTATCACCCTTCTTAAAAACCGGAACAATTTTACCAGCCTTAAGGCAGCTCGGAAACACACCTGCTGAAAACAGCTTGTTAATAATTACTGCCAAAGTTGGTGATATTAAGTTTGAAACTAGTTTTACTTTAAAAGAATCAATATGATCTAATCCAGCACTTGTGGTCTTTAGTGATGTGATGACCTGAAGGACTTCATCTGCAGACGTGGAATGAAGATAAAAAGAATGAGTACACCGTGGTATATTGCGTAAATGACCTGGTGATTGCTGCGTATCCGCAGATGCGCAGAAATGCTCACCGAACGTGGCGGCCAGTCTTACAGGGTCGGTATACATTTCGTCGCATTGCTTTATTTTTATTGTGGGCTCTGAGCAGTTCTTCATGTTTAAAAATTTTTTAATGATTTGCCAGCAGCGTCTCGTGCTACCTGTGTTTTTTACAATGAGATTCTGGTAGTAATTGCGCTTAGCACGCCTAAGTAAGGAAGATAATGTTGCTGAGTATTTGTGAAAGCGGCATTTTAATGCGAAGTTATAAGGCTGCGACTTTAGTTTCTTATGAAGGTTATTCTTTTTATTAATGAACTTCAACAACGAGTTGCTTATCCATGGATTTCTAGGGGAACGATACCACTTCGTGACAGTAGTGGAAGTGGTGCATGCTTCTATACCTGAAGCTATTACTTCTGAGAAAGACTCAAAAGCCTTTTCTGCGGAGTCTAGGTTTGTCACCGATGTCCAGTCTACTGTGCTAATTATTTGCACAAACTTGTCCGCATCGAATCGGCGTTTCGTAAAGATGTTACTGGCCTTGGTATTTTCGGAGTCCAGAATGAAAAATACGGGATTACGGTCTGTAATGCTATGATCTATTACACCTGCAACGTGTTCAGTGGAAATGTTGGAGATGATATGATCTATTAGCGTTTTCGAACCTAGTAAATCGTTTCTAGTTGGTGCTGAAATATGCGACGTAAAGCCAAAGCAGTATAAACAGATCATATATTCTAAGCACGATGCACTATCAGGATCAATAATTTTTATATTAAAATCATCACATAAGACAACGTTTTTATTTTCCCTCACTAGGTTATTAAGAATGATGCTTAACTGATTACAAAAATCGGAATACGATGATGAAGGTGACCGATAAATGGAAGCTATAATAGTACTACGGCTATTCAATAGTGTAACATCATGGTTGAATTCAAACCAAACAGATTCACATAAAATAGTGTTGAAGGTTATGTCACTACGGTGTGTGTAGGTTAAGTATGAGTTGACAAGTATGGCCCCACCACCACGACAGAGCTCCCGATTACAGTATTCAGAATAATAACCTGACAATCCGTACAAGTTACCCTCATTACCAGACAACCAAGTTTCAGATAAACATATGACAGAGAATGAATGTTTAAGCAAGGAAATCAACGCAACAAGATCATCCTGGTGCTTTCTAAGACTGCGAATGTTTAAGTGAAGTAGTGATAGGGCTGGTGACTTCTCGAGTAGTAATTCTGATGTTTGCTGGCAGAGAACGCAACCATCTTGATCCAAGGTCGGTTTAAAAGGGGGCTGATAGGATATTTAAGAGAATACTCGAAGATCTTCTGCGCATGCAATTCGAAACACGCGACTGTCATCCGCCTTTCTGGCTTCCATTGTACAATTTTCAGTCCAGAGATGCTTCATCTGGTTGGCTTTCTTAAGCAAAAGTGCCTGTGCAAAAAGGTGCTGTCGCTATGGTATGAGATGGTCATTCACATACACAGGTTTAGGACCTGTGCTCTGAGAAAACCCTATATCTGTTGTAGACAGGCGTGCCTTTCTTGCCTTCTTGGCGAATTCAGCCTTCTTGTTTCTCGAACAGAATCGCGCAATAATGTTGCTTCCATTCTTTTCGGGCACCCGATGCGCGGTGTCTATGTCTGTATCGGCAATTGGACAACCAATCTTCTCACCGATAACCTGGACGACTGCCAAGCAGTCTTCGCCCTTTATCTCAGGGATTCCCTTCAGTTCAACATTATTAGGTCACGAGTATTGCTCGAGATCACACAATTGTTTACTGAGCTTCTTATTCTCATCCCTCAGGACCTTGTTTTCTTTAGTTAGTGCCTCATTGTCATTCTTTACACGTTCATAGAGGTCATTGAACATCGCAAGGCTTGTTTTCATCTCTGCGACCTCCTGCCGAAGAGCCTGTAATTCCTTTGCTAGTTCTGCGCAAGTCGGCATTCTCAAGATAAGTAATGAAGATAAGTAAACTCAAGACACGGAACACAAGACACAAGATAAAAAAAGAAAATAAACTAAATTAAACTATAATAAAGGCAGCAGTGGAAGTGAGAAAAAACGCAAAACAGAAAGGAGTGCACCGAGAAGCAACAAACCTGGAAGGAGCGAACACAACGGTCAATGCTTGTACATAGCCGCAACCACTGCAGCCAAAATGACGAGCAATGGCAAACGATGGTATATTTGTAGGGCTCCCTGTCCGGTAGATGGCGAACGTAGCGGCTGAAGTTCAGTGACGTAGTCGCACGTGCCGAGGATACAGCAGCAGCAGCTGAGCAGTGCTGTCCAGTGAGCCGTGCAGATCAGATTCACCACCTGGACGGAGTGAACACAAGGGTCAATGCTTGTACACAGCCGCAACCACTGCTGCCAAAAATATATTGAAGGGCAGATAGGTGAGCCGTGTGCTTACAGAACTAATAATATAAGAGTCTTAAAATATACAATATAGACCCACACTTTTATCAATAGTCTAAGCTCACTAGTAATGTGGAGGTTGATGTTATTATGAGTGGACCCCCGAAAGTCATCCGTCTTTACTAAGCCTGATTTAAATTCCACTCATCCCCAGCCACTTTATGCATACACAACTTTCACGAGAAAGTAGAATTAATAATATGTGGTGTTTAACATCCCAAAACCACCATACGACTATGAGAGAAGCCTTGGTGGAGGGCTCCAGAAATTTCGATCAGCTGGGGTTCTTTAACGTACACCCATATATAAGCACACGGGCCTACAACATTTTCGAATTCCTCGAAAATGGAGCCTCCACAGCTGGGATTCAATCCCGCAACCTGTGGGTCAGCAGCCGAGTACCTTAGCCACTTGACCACCGTGGTGGGGCGAGGAAGTAGAATTCAGTACTGCTATTTGGAACTCTGGGCCTACGTTTTTAACAAACTTTAAGTCATCAGAAAAGCAGCAGCTGCTTTGTCACAGAAAAACATTTTCCTTTATTAAGCGTCACTGATATCAGCGCTTCATTAAAGCGGATCACACTCGAGTGCTGAAGGCCTATCATGGTGCAAGCCTGTTTACACGGAGTCATAATGAGTGCCCCATGTCATAACTGTCATAATGAGTGCCCCATGTGAATTCCACCCATCAGATGGTTGCCAGATAAAAATTATGCGCTCAGAGCCTAGCCCTTGTTCTCATGCACTAATTAGATATGCTACCGTGCCATTGTTTCTTGCAATCTGCAATTGTAGAAGATTACTGGTCGCGTTCGTTAATAAAGCGTAATACCTGTTCAACTTAGAACTGGTAAAGTTTTACCTATGCAAAACTTGTGGTCAGTATTATACTATTCTTTCTAGCTAGTGAGTTTTACATTCCTCATACGTAACTATATCGCGAAAGAAGCTATCCATAGTATATAAGATTAGAAAGAGAGAGAGAAACAGAGTGAAAACATTCATTTATTACAAGAAATTCAATCAGGTTGTGCCTCCATTGCGGCCCCACACTGGGGTAAAAGACAGTGAGGAGGAGTGACGCACCCACAGGTATATCATTCATAGTGTAATCAGACTGTCGCAGAGTTCAGTTGCTTATAAAAACTCCGCATTGCTTTTACAGGTAATGCAGATGGTGGTATATGCAATGGCCCAAGTACTGTTTTCTTCCTCGAATGCTATTTCGTCCGACACGCAACGTCTGTAGTTTTCTCTTAAAAGGCCCATAAAGCGCTCGGTGTTCCAAGACGAGAGAACGGTTAATGTTGTTTCTCGCCTTCCCAACCATTCCTACAAGCGTTATCTCGTCCTCGCTAGTTATTGTGCCAAAAAAAAAACACGTGCTCAATGTCATCAATAACAGTGATGCAGCATTTCGTGCTTTTCGTCTGTAGTTTCCGCTTGCGCAGTGTAAAACGCACAAAATAAAGCGAAATAAGTGTATCGTACCTGATAGTCAAGCAAGACAAGGCACAGCGGGCGCACGACTGCATGGCTAAGCAGGGCGGGAGATAAGCATGGGTGGCGGCAGGGAGGTGAAAAAGGGGCACTTGCCCCCTCCCCTCTCCTCAGGCCACATGAGCCCTTTCCCTCACCTAAACTACACCAGTGCTCTTCCCTTCCCACAGCCGCGATGTAACACTGGCTTGCACCCTCCAAAATAAAAAAAAAATCACAGCATATCCAGGGGTGAATGATGACGAGTGGGCGAAGCTCCGGAGAGAATCATCGGTAAAACCGTTAATCTTTTGTAATTCGCCCAGTCAATCATCGTGTAAAGACTTCATGAGAAACACTGTATGGGTATATATAGAATGACTTTTTATTTGTTCTTAGAGACTATGGATGGCTTGCGATGTCCTTTCATTACGACGGATTTATGGTTCATTAAATGAAGGGTGATCGGTTCCTGTATAGGTTGCAGCGGAAAATTTGCAAATACTAGGTCAATGCATGTTCCTCGGATCACAGTTGATTTCATATGATCATACAATACATGTGAGTGCATATCTAGAAGCCACATGCTGAATAAGCCAACTATTGGTCGTGTCTGCGATGTCAATGTTGAAATCACCAATGAGTATGAACGGTGCATTCTTGTACTATGTTTAAATTTTATCACATACAAGAGGGAGAGAATCAAACATTTATTTGTGACCGAGGAAAGAATGTCGGTGAGTGGGATCCTTAGTCCGGGATGCCTTTGGCACGGGCTGCTGTCCTCGCTCGTCTCACGAGGGCCTCTTGTCTTCGGATCCGAGCTGGACAGAGCTGCCTCTCACCCTACAGTGTTGTGCTGTTCTCAGGCTTGTATAGGTGGATTGTGTGGGCACTCCTATACCATGTGGTACAGGGTGACTGTTTTAGGGACGCAAAACCTGCACTGTGGAGCGTATGTGTCGGGATCTATCTTGGACAGTATGTATGGATTGGGGTAAGACAAGGTCTGCAGGCGACGCCACGCTACCCGAGATTCTTTACTGAACATACAAACATCATGAATTACTTACAAGTACCGCAATCTAGTTCCACATACTAGTACATACAGTGTTATAGCACATACAGTGGCACATACCCGCTGTAGAGTGGGTATGTGTCACCGGTGGCTACGTACATCACCAACAACAAACCCCGTGGGATGTGCAGACCCACGCCATAAGGAGCTTCATTCCTAAAAATCTTGCCGGCAACCATGGGGACAAGTGACAGCTGATATCTCTTGCAAGTGGCCCAATCAAGAGGTTATCTCCTGAAGATGTCACATGAACAGACTGCTGGTGTCACAAATTTTGCCACACAGACGGGAAACGCTAGGAGAAATTAACGCACTCGTTTCTTGTATTTTCAGAGGACGTTGATGACATTTTAATTATTTGTGACACGCATTATGCGTGGCTGTTTATAAATGCGTGAAATTTACATAGTTATTAAAATTATAATTTCTAAAGCAAGCGGTAGTGTTAGAGCCATTAATTGTGTATTTTACAGCAAAGAATTGTAATTACAATGTAAACACATAGATATTCCTTCAGTTATCATTAATACTATTTTCGTTTTCAAACGAATGCAAGGACATACTAAAATTACATGCAAAGATTATATGCTGGCAGGCAGCATTCCTAAGAATATTTAAGTACTTATTGAAGCTCCCGAGAAGAAAACACCCCACGTCCGTCGTCTCGTTGAACGCGGTACTGTCTTCCCCAAAGTGATCACGTGTAGCAAAACATTTCACCCACAAGTTCTGTACGAGAATGTTACGTAATATACAATGCGTTTGGTAGCGACGAAATAGAATCCTTTATCATGTTTATACTGATGAATCTTGTCGCACATAAATCATCCGCTATTTGTGTGTGGATAACGTTGGCGAATGTGGCCATCTCGGCCACTCTGAGCCACCGCACGTATTTCCACCATGCCGGCTGCTTTGCGAAGAGCGCTTGTCAAAAATCGGATAAAAGATGATCAAAGATGAGAGACTGAATACTTCGGTGATATTCTCCGACTCATGAGCCACACTGCAGTCCCTGAAATCACCACGTACGCAAGATCAGCTCCACTACTCGACATCTGGCGCCTAGGCAATAATGCTTATAAGCTATGCTACCACACTAGCGCTAACAGTTCAAGGCGACGTACAAAGGAATGTTCGTGCTGACACCGCGGCCAGAGCCATACATGATGCGGCGTCTGAAAATAAATTGATTCAACTTTTTTAAAGAAAAGATGCAACAATTTTTGAATCTGTTGCTCGCCGGGAATCTACAGCGAAAAATATGGTTTGACCCGAGCCACCAGTATGGATCACTGCACAGGATGGACCCGTCATGCAGCTTTTATGTGCCGCAAAGGCTTACTAGGCAAGGCGAAATATGCATTCACATTCAGCACTCGATCAGGCAGTCAATCTTCTACGTCTGCCTCGTGTAAAACTCGTGAGCGTTTAAAGCGCGTTCTCCGTGACTGTTCGCGTTACGACGCAAGATGAGAGAATCTGAGGGTCACACTTCAGTCGCAGCAAGGCTTGAGTTTAGAGCTGCGACACCTTTTCGGCCCGGGGCAAAGCGGCGATTGTGCGATGTGAAACACAAAATCGCTGCTGGTTTTTGTGAGAAATACTCGCCTTAACGAAACCCTATAAAAGACACTTGTGTATATATGTGCGTTTGTGACCGCATACGTATTATTTGTGTACATATGTCATCAATGCATATACCACACCCAACACCTACAGTAGCGAACCAGGAGATAAAGCAGACTAACATTTACGGGGACGTCAATAAACATTGCTATGTCTCTCTCTATCTCTCTATCTATCTTAAATATCTAATTTACCATCGATATAGTGTTTGTAGTTTCTTTTTTGCCATCACTGTGCAGAAATGTCAAGAGTGGGTCCTGTCCTCAAATAAGGACGGCATGGCGCAAAGTAAGGAGACTACGCGAAAATATATGATCTACTTGCAGCACCTAAAGTTGCCCCACACACTGTCTGCCATACCGATACGGAAACAGTCAGCGCTTGTAGAGGAGGCGCCCGACCACAAGCGACACCGTAAACTCGCGTCACGTCTAGATGCACCAAGTGGTAGTCGAAACTGCAAAGGTGTGCAGTCAGTCATGCGCTGTACTTAATTATTCAGCTGTTTCAGCAACTCAGCCTATAACGCAGTGTCATCGCGTGACGTTGTATCTCTGATTTGTGGGTGGACACCCTCCCCCATGTGCATCACAGCTGAACCAACTGGGCTGTGGAACAATTAAGGGCGGCAATCGTACATAACCTCCCTGAAAATTTGAAATTCGGTAATGCTTGTCTTTCGATTCACTGCCACCAGCTTGGTCATCAGCTTGATAAGCGTGCTTCAGTGACCATTTCCACCACCTGTTTGTACGCGTGGTTCACCTCGCAGTCTTCGACGCTACTGACCTTTCGTGTACAGGGTGAGTCATGGTGTCAGAAAGGCTACACAAAATACAAAATGAGGTAGTGCCTGTACTTCCTGGGGTTTGAAACAGCTAGTAATTTGATCATGTACTGTAGTCTGTCGCTCATACAGCACGCAAAGATGAGCACACTTGCGAGACAAATATTCATTCAAAATTTTCACCAACTACGTGCTACAAAGCACAATATATATACAACCACTGACGCGTCCAGAGGTGCCGAAGCACGCATATATCTTCTTTTTAGTACGAAACGCCCAAGCTAGGCTCCAGATTTCAGCGTGATGTTTTGTTCTAAATTTCAAATAGTTAATTTGCTGTACGTCAAGAATTGCCCGAGGAGCGTAAGGCGCGCATGCATGCTTTTCTTGTGTATGTTTTATAAATCTTTATCGTCTTTTTGTTGAATTTTCTTAACCGACTATACCCCCCCCCCCCAACATTCTAGTATATGTTGTATTGTTCAGCTTTTAATAATAATAATAATAATAATAATAATAATAATAATAATAATAATAATAATAATAATAATAATAATAATAATAAGAATAATAATAATAATAATAATTATTATTATTATTATTGTGTCATTATGATCATTAGAGGAGAAAATCATTATTACTATTAGAGGAGAAAATGAAGGTCAAATAGCTGTTTTCGAATGTCATGCAGAAATCTTTGCAGCAACATCACAAATTTCCAAGTGAATTCGTCGCATTTTGCCGGCATTGACTCAATGTAACTTCCCGAAGCTTCGTATGCCAAGTCTCTGGTCCTATCAGCAGCCATTGTGCTTCATTTTTACCTATTAGGAGCGACGTAGGTCGTATCAAACAGTGTCAAAAAATTTAGAACGCCACGGTGTTTCGCACATTGCCCCGCCGCGGTGGTTTAGTGGCTAAGATCCCGCGTTCAGCTGCTGACCCACTGAACGCGGGATCAAAGCCCGGCTGCGGCGGCAGCGTTTCCGATGGAGGCGGAAATGTTGTAGGCCCGTGTGCTCAGATTTAAGTGCACGTTAAAGAACCCCAGTTGGTCGAAACTTCAAGAGCCCTCCACTACGGCGTCTCTCATAATCGTATGGTGGTTTTGGGACGTTAAACACCACATATAAATCAATCAATTTTCGTTTCGCGCAGGAATTCCAACGTGAAGTCGCCACCCACATTTTCTTCTCTGGCCTTTTCTGGCTTACCAAGTGTCTTCTCAGCGGTGATTTGGGAATTGTGAAAAAGTACTTAATCAATAAAAGAAAATTATTTTCCTATTTAATGTTGTTTTAACTTCAGTGAAGTCAAAATTAACTGCTTCGAGTGGGGTGGTTGAGTACTGCGGCATAACTTCTCTATTTCCACGCGGTTTGTATTTCGACTTCACCATTTGGCACCCCTAACACGTCTTGACATAATTGGCAACGTATGATTTCACGTTTTTCTATATAAATCCCTGGATAAGATTGGGGTATATGTATTTCAGAATTCATGGTGTCTTCTTGAATATGGACGGCTGTGATATAGTTTTTCCGCTGCACAGCTCCGTGTCCTGCGGTCTCTCCCAAAGCGGCACTAAGTCAATGCTTCCTTCAGCCATTTCTTCTGGTACATGAAGGCGCAGTAGTGCGTCAGTGTCCTGGTGTTTTTGGTCTGGTCTAAGTGTTATGCCCAAACCGAATTTCCGAATCCCACTCACCAATCTAGATATTCTGCCCGTTGTCTGTGCACTTTGCCACAGATATGTCAACGCCTGATTATCAGTGATTATCAGAATAAACAAAAGTGTATCAGTGAATAAAACGAAACTTAAGTACCTGAGGGCCATTATGACAGCTGACGCTTGCTTTTCTGTTGTGTCATATAAATTTTTAGCGTTTTAGTGAACGTAACAGAATAGGAACCGATGACCTTCAGCTCTCTATCAGGTTACTCCTTGTCGTCACGTTGATACAGGATGACTTTTGTAGCACAGTGAGATGCATCTATGTATAGCTCAAGTGGTACATCGAAGCCGGGCAGCGTCACTACAGGATTAGATAAAATGGCTCTAACAAGTAAATAAATCTTTCACCTGTAGAACGAGACTAATGTAATTACTTTACGAGTCAGTGTGGTAAACACTTTGTTGCTCTTGCATAGTCCTCTTTATGAACTCCTTGAAGTGCCTTGCGAGTTGAGAAAACACTCTTGAAGAGTGGATGTAATAGGGTTTAGTCAGCTTCTTAATGTGCTGGGCGCTGTCCTCTTTGTTTTCCTTGGTTCTTCCATTAAAAACTATTATTAGAAATACTAATTTTATGCAACAAGAACTCACTCTTCTTTATGTTGATCTTTAGTCTAGCAGAGCTAAGTAACTTGAAGACCATCGCTAAGTGCTCTCCACGATGTTCCAGTATTTTTGAATATACGATAATGTCATCCACATAGACATCACGAAATCTTCCGATGAAATTCTAAGTATATTGTTCATGTTTTGAAACCATCATCCAGAGTTTTTCCTTCCGAAGGGTAGTCGGATGTATTCGTGGAGGTCGAAAGGAGTGGCGGATGCGGTACTTTTTTTGTAGCTTCCTTTCGCGACACTTGCCGGCACCCTTTACACAGGTCAATGGGGGGATAACACTGACATTCTTCAATCTCATCAATGGTGTCGTCAATTCTTGGCATTGGGTATAAAGAAGATGCGTTTGTTTGATTATTAGTCGATAATCTTTGAATAGGCGAAATGACCCATCTCTTTTCGGGACAATTGTAATGGTTGAAGCGAACATGCGGAGTGGTAGGTTTGATGATTATCCACCTCCAGCACTCTTTGGAGTTCCTCCTTTAACTAGACTTTTTTGTCATTACTGAGGATGTATAGATTTATCTTTACAATTGTGTAATTTCAAAATATAAAAGGTACCTATATGGCCGTTGTGGCGTCTCGGTATGCTACAACACACGAAAGCTCAGGAAAAAGCAATGGCACATCATCTGGGGTAGCCGGCTTATGGTCACCCTATGGGCGATATGAGATTTAGCACGTTGTTTTCCCACTTTGATAACGTTGTTCCAGAGGATATTATTCTTCATGCGTGTCATATAGGGTCTCGATACGACGCGTTGGAAATTGATTTTCGGCACCACTATCGCTTTAAATTATAGTTTTTCGCCTTCGTACATTAGACAAACTTAAATTGCAGCAATCTATATTATAATTCGCGACAAGAGCATAGTTGCACACACGTATGGGCTTGCCTATGAACAATGTCCCTAGCATTCACAAGGTTCCGTTGATTAAACTGGCAGTAGGGTTAAGGTCAATCAAAACTGACAGATTGCGACCATTCACTGGCATGGTGACATGCGTGATTATTGTCCTTATGAAAAAGACTCTTTCCTCAATAGTGGGATATTCTTTAGCTAGGTCCTTACAACGTGCACTCAATTTTATGCTGCAGTGTGAGCTAGATTGAGGGCTAGCCTTTGGAATATCCCGAGATGTGGTTGTCGTCTTGCCTCAGTATTCACGTTTGTTGACTTATGCCTCCCTAGCAGGTGCGTTGTGTTTAGGGGCTGCACTATATCGCAGCCCTTAAAGGAACTCGTTTATAGAGGCGAGTTCTCTAAATGAAACCTGTCTTTGATAATGCTCAGTCATATTATGCATGACAAAAGTGAGGACAGAGGGGTTCGCCAATGTTGGGTCAGCGGTAAACGCCACTTGTCAAAAACGTTCCAATAGTGCATCTCTGTCTGTATACAATGGCGCTATTGCAAAGTTCTATATTGTTCATTTAAAAAGCCCTTGCGAAGCTTTACTCCATGTGACCCAAGAAGTGTTTGCATAAAAAAGTATTTGCAAGACGAACCCCTTGTGTGCGTTTTTACTCATATGAAGTATGCGGTCTTCATCGCTTGTCTACTGGTTTCTGGCACATTCGCCGAAATACAGCCTGAACGCCTGAACTGCCGTCAAAGATATCTAGTCTTACAGGCACTTCTTTCTTTTTTTTGTTTCTTTTTGCCCTGGCAGCTGAAACAATACGTTCTAAAAGCTTCTCTTGCAGTGTCATATATGGGTTTTGCATTTCAAGTAAGGCGTTAATGGGCGATATGAACAGTAAAGTTTATGGGTCTTCGTAATTCATATGCTGAAGGAGCTTTTAAAAAGAACACACTACCTTGAGTGACTAGGCCATCAGCAATCGTCTCCAGAAGGCTAGGATTTGTAATTTCTTCCCGGAGCTCCAAATATTGCCGACCATCTGCCATGATGAGAGGTCACTCCTGACGACGAGTCAAGTCGAACTTGATCTTCATTTGCAGGTGCCAGAATTCAACTGTGCCAATGTTAAGTTTTTATACTGACAATGCAACTGCTGGTTGTTTGGTTGGGTCCTAGGAAAGTGGACTAATATTACAAACGCACAAAGACCGAGGGAAAAAAGAGGAAAGTAAAAAAAAATAACACCAACTTTTTGAGCTTGCAAAAATAAGCAGTGTCTAACCGATAAGTCAACTCGGTTGTTTTTTTCATGAAAGTTAGCCGGGCTCCATGGGCCTGATTCCGCCGAGCAGTCGAACGCATATGGAACAGCACCGGCCTTAACCACATAATGGTTATAACAACGAGAAGCTGCCACACCATTATTTTATCTTGCATTTACTGGTGAAAATACCCGTTTAAGTGCAATGCCCTCAAGACGCTTTATCGCTTACAACAATGAAAAATGACTGTGGAGTGTCCATGACGAATAGTAATGGCTTGCAAAATACTTGAAGTAATAGAAAAAACGAGAAATCCGAGCCGCTTCGTCCACGCACACCATCTGAACAGCAGTTGCTTTCTCATACAATAGCAGCCTTATCGGATTCCAAAAGCTGACTTTTGGCATTCGTTATACGGCCGCGAACGGATCGACTCACGAAAGCTGATTCAAGCTTGCAAGGTGATCGATGCTGCTTCAATTAATGCCGTTTTGGATCTGGAACTTGAACAGAAAGTGTGAAGAATCGGCTGCCGAAGAGTTTCCGCGTCCGAAATTCCAGGCGTTCTTATACATTGACGCTAAGTAGCTTGAGGGAGCGCTCCGAAAGCGTCCGAATGATTAAGCATATCTAAATAATTGGCAATTGACCGTATTCTTTAGTGTGAACCCGATAGCACTATATAGTGCACGAGTTTTATGGTCGCCCATGTAAATAAAATTGAAAAGAGAAAAGCCGTGCAGATGCATAATTTTCTTTATTCGGCTGGAAAATCCTAGCACAATGCTCTAGTGCATCCACAACGCACAGGGCTCTAAATGGTCTTCTTTAAGGGCTTATGCAGGACATACGTAATGATTGACAAAAGGAAAACATACACCATCTTGACTTACTGTGCGACTTCAAGGCTCCTTGCAATGAGCTCTTGGAAAGGCAGAAAATCCTCCCACTCCATCGAGTTTGCATGAAGATCTTTCTTTTTTTTTACAGCCGGTATGCCTCATTATATCTCATCTTCTTAGCCTTTTTGTACACAACGGTTGCGCCAGTGTCCGTCATCATCCGCCGCCCAAGTCATTTCAGAGAATATAAAAAATAAAGCGAGAATTCCCAGTTTCGTGTCATGACCACGGTAGATATAGCGACCAACAATGTATGAAGAACAGATTCGCTGAGAGGTAAAACGCAGAATTGCCTATTTTTTTCTTCCTGCACTTCAAGCAAAGTCCTTGAGGTAACGCATTACGCTAAGAAAAATTAAGATTTAGAAAAGTCGTTTGCCCGCATTAAAGAGGCACAAAGGCATTGCGAATGCGATGAACTGTGTGGCCACCGCTTGCCTGGTGTGTCCTCTCCCATTACATTACCTTTTTCCCGCTCATCTATGCGTCGAGTGTTGTTTATTATACTATGTTGATAGCCTGCTATTCCTTTTATAGATGAATTTGTAATCGACATGCACAAGTTGTGTTTCAGTTCGCGTGCTTCATGCCGCCTTTTCTTGACCTGGAGGAAATGAGCCTGACCTATTCGCAGTCATATTTCACCTCACTCGAATAAATGCTTTTACAGCAGAGCTGTTAAGCGCGAGGTTTACCGTGTGTCGTGGATAGAAAATTATCATCATCACAAACCAGCACGCACGCTCTCCGTCTTCTCCTTCCTCTTCTGCCTCACTCTTAAAACACGTGCACCAATTTGTCCGGCGTGGGGTGGAATAACGCCGATGGGCGAGGAAGCGAGTGCAGGGAGATATGCAACCACAGCGACAGGATTGCATCTTGCGTCCTTTGGGTAATCAGCCGCGCTCCGCAATAAATGCGCGCCGTAGCAAAATCGTGTATACGTGCTCGGTCGTTATGGTAACAGAACGAAGGGTTCCGTCGCGCTGAATCAGGGCTGTCGGTGCTCGGCTGCTCACCCGAGAGCCACGGGTTGCTCGTGTACTGTGCGATGTCAGTTCACGTTGGGGAACACAAGATGGTCGAAATTTTCGGAGCTCTCCAGATACGGCGTAACTCATAATCATATCTAAGCGTTTTTTGTTTAGAACCACTGGTATATCAACAGCAGCCGGAGGTTTATGAACGTCCTTTATTGTTTGGTAGCCACTGATGTGTTAAAACATGCCTAAATTGATTGCTCTCTGGAAAAACGTGGGACTATATTTAACATGGTCAGATATCGCAGGCTTATACAGCCCCAAAAAGCGTATAAGCAGCCTCATTTGCTTTTACTGGGGTTTATTCAGACGCTATAAATATAGCTGCAAGAGTTGTTGCGTTTTTTTTTTTGCGAGGGCACTTTTACAAAGACAACAAAGTAGATTTTCTGTGTCGTCGCCCAAGTATTTTGAACAAAGCCCAAGTGCAAAGTCTGTATAAAGCCCAAGCAATAAGTTCTCATCACCATACCCTCCCGCTCGGCATACTATCAGCGTGAGACTAAAGCGCTGCTGTAGTTCATGTTTAACGTTGGGATCATCTTGTGAGCGCATTTATCAGTTGTTTTGAGGCTCGCAAAATAGGCAATATGTACTTATGCACGAGGTTTCAATGTCTACGTGCATGATTCTCAACATTGTGGTGGTGCTCATGTTCTCATGTAAGACCTGCAGAAAGAGAGAGAGAGATGGAAAGAACAGTGGTCGACTACTGTGCGTCGAAACACAAAGTGCTAAATGGTGTACCCGCATGCGAAACAGAAAACAGCGCCTCTTCATAAAGAACCAAACAGATCACTGATGGTTGCCCAGCTGTTGTATTCACCAAGAAACTCGAACTGAATCACTCATTAACCAATGATTAGCCTGCAGCTGAATTTGGTATTATCACCTTATGTCACTAAAAAAAACTTTGCGTGAGGAGGTCACCAATTTTGTTCTGCGTTCTCAGGTTGTACACCGAGAGAAAGAGAGAGAGACGGAAAGAAAAAAATGGCACATCCCACGTACAGTGCGAATCGATGATATGCGAAGTACAAATGAGGGAGGTTGATATGCCACTTTCTAATCAGCACAACATTACAGGGTGGACGGTCGTAGTACACAGTAAACACAATTATAGAAATGTTATGCGCACTCACGTATCTCGGTAATATGAACGTATGTTGTTTAGAGTCATGTAACGACGGGACCACTAACGTTGGCAATACCAGCACCAGCAGTGGTAGGCATGTAAATTATACCGCACATGACTTCCCCGTCATAATTATCATGTTCTTTCCTGGCACTTGTGTTCGGAGTCCATTCACGTCATGTAATACCATATTTGGTATATGTCAAGCAACTGAAACTAGCGCGAGGGCATCATGAGCGTCGTATGAACTCATGTTCTTACACGACACGCATGTCATGATTATCATGTTTGCACCTGTCATATACTTACGTCATCCATTCACGTCACGTACGTAACATCGAATTCAGTGTATGTGAGGCTAGCAATGCGGATGTGAGCGCACTATGAGCATAGCATGTAGTCATGTTTTACATGACACGCATGTTATGATTATCATGTTTGGACGAGCCATTACTTTTGTCGTCCGTTCGTGTCACGTGACACCCAATTCGGTAGCTAGCGAAACGGCCGCGAATGTGCCATGAGTGTCGTATGTAGTCATGTTCTTACATGACACACATTTCATGATTATTATGTTTGGACCTGCAGTCATATACTTTTGTCGTCCATTCGCGTCACGTAATACCGAATTTGGTATATGTGAAGCTTGTGAAACGGCCGCGAATGCACCATGAGTGTGGTATGTAGTCGTGTTCTTACATCACACGCATGTCATGATTAACTTTTTTGGGTGACTCATATACCTTCTTCGTCAATTCGCGCCACGTAATACAAAATTTGGTATACTTGAAGCTAGCGAAACGGCTGTGAGCGAATCGTGAGCGTGTCATGTAGTCATGTTTTACATGACAAGGATGTAATGATCATCGTGTTTGCACCAGCCATCTATCTTTGTTATCCATTCACGTATCGTAATGCTGAATTTGGTATATGTGTATCTAAATGAAACGGCCGTGACCGCATCATGAGCGTGGCATGTAGCCATGTTCTGACATGACACCCATATCATGATTTCCACGTTATGGCCTGTCAGTTATGTTCGCTAAGCAGTCATGTCATACCCTACCAGTTTCGCAATACATCATGTCAACGAAACCACCGCAAGAACAGCAATACCATGACATGTAAAACATGACATTCATAACATACACATCATGATTTTTACGTTATGCCTAGTTACTTATGCTCGTCATTCAGTCATGTTATGCCATGCGCGTTTTGGTACAGATCCCGTTATCGAAACGGCGATGAGAGCTAAAAGCCGTAGGCGGCTAGATAGATAGATAGATAGATAGATAGATAGATAGATAGATAGATAGATAGAAATAGATAGATAGATAGATAGATAGATAGATAGATAGATAGATAGATAGATAGATAGATAGATAGATAGATAGATAGATAGATAGATAGATAGATACTGTCAAAGTCGTCGAAGTTCGCTAAGAAATGCTTCGCATTTAAGAAAGTCACAGCTTTGCCGCGAATTCGAAGCAATGAACGCGATAGCAACAAATTGGAAAGTGACGCGCAATATGACAAGCGGATAAAAACGTGCCCCGCGTTTCTCACACACAAATGTCGCATAAAAAAGTACTCACAGGTACAGATGAACGCGAATAAGCATCTCAGTTGTTACTTCACTGTGTCTGAAAAGCACGCCCTTTTCGTAAACGGAGACTGTGCAACAATTACAGTGACCTTTGTGCGCCCGATGACTACAACAGAATCGTTCCGGTAAAAGCCCATGGCCATTCAAGATGTACGATGCTCCCCCCTGCAATATAAGGGCGCGCGAGTGAGCGTCCACCCCCTTCTGCTCCGCGCGGCAAAGTACGCGTGGGAGATGAGAGCGTGCGCCTCCGCGTCGTGACGATGTGGCGACGCGTGCTCATTGCGCCATCTTGCTGATAATGCTCGAAACATGATAGTTCCCCCAAGATGCCCGTCACCAATGGTAAGTGGTAGATATAAATTTTTTGCCGTTTGAAAGTTCAAGGAAGTGCTCCATCGTCACTCTGTGGCTAACGCCTCGCACTCGCACTTCAGAAGTCCCACGTTCGATTCGCGCGCCGGAGTCTTTTGAGGGATTATTTTTCTTTCTTGTACTTTGTATATATAGATACGTACACATATACGGTGAGTGACGGTTACGCCGATGTCGACAATCGCGCACGTCGTGGGCTACCAAGCCGGCATGCATGGACGCCAGGGTAGGCGGCTTGTTCGACAGCAAGAAGGGCCCCGCCGACCGCCACAAGAGCATGCGTAACAGCCACAGGAGGCGGATTACTCACGCAAGATTGAAGGTTGAATCACCACACGCACGGTGAGAGGGCCACTCGCCGAGCACACCGTATGCCCAGCTGATCGTTTACATGAAGAGCGTGTAGTGCATGTGGTGAGATAGCGAAGATATTTCTCACCGAAATAGCGCCGCCCATCGGGGACAAGTACATGGTTGTAATCGCGAAGCGCAGCGTGCGAGCCTCTCAATAAACAATTGCGCGTGTTGTGCGCAGCCACAAGAGGTGAAATGGACGCGTTTGCACACGCGTATACTATAGGGGGCTGCAGTCTTCGACACAACTTTGGAAGTCATCACTCACTGTATCGTGCCTCTCGTACAGTCGGACTTCATAGTCTGATCCTGCAGATTTCCCGTTGTTTACATTTGCAATAATCGCTAGCATTTGACGTGCCAAAACGACGATATCCCAAGGCACGCTGTTGGGCGTGACGTAAGGATTAATTTCAACCTACTGGGTGTACAAAACGGCAACTGAATACTACACCTAAGCACATCAATGTTGTTTTCATCCCCCCCCCCCAATGCTGGTAATCGAACCCACGCCCTCGAGCTTTCGTTGCTTCGATATCTCGTAGTTGTAAATATACGCACAGCGGTTGCCATCTTTACACACTCACCTTGTTAATCAGTAGAGTTTCCATCCACCCATCCTCTGCATAGGCAAGAGTACTTCGAGAGCTTTAAAGAGACTGCAGGCTACGGCTACTGATGTTGACACGCGTGAAATGACTTCGAAATTAGTGTCAATTAAATTGTGCATACGCGTGCTACATTATCACTCCATATGATAGCCGAACAGCTGGGCATGTCTCGTATTTTTGTGGAATAGGTTTCTTCCGCCTAATATTTCAGCAGTGAAATAGATACTTTATAAATAATTATAAGAAGACACTCTTGGATATTGATCTCGACACCTTAGAAAAAGCCGTCAACTCAATATTTCCTCTTCTTTATTGCTCTGAAACGAATTTTCTCTGAAAGATGGCCGAAAGAAGGGGTAAATAACCAATGCTAGGTAATTTCGCAAAATGAATTTATCCCCAAGCTGTGGACCGTCCTTCAGACAATCCTGTGGTCATGCGATTCCAGCATAGGCGTTCGTCGATATAATGCTGCTTCATTCCAAATAGCTTAAGAATCACAATGGCAACGCAGCAATTACAGTGAGCTACGAGGCCACAGTTAATGATGCGCTCTTGACAGTGAAGCCTTGATAGCGAACTATGGAACTTCAGCAACAAATGTGAAAAACGTAACCAGGATTGCATTGTTCTCGTTCTCTAATGTCTCTCCTCTCTAGCCTATCTAAGTGTAACACATTTGTAAACAAATATATAGTGAAAAAAAAAACTGTAAGCAGCCAACAGACCTGCAATGAGCACTTCTGAAATATGGTGTGAGGCAAAGTACTACAAAGAAATCCAAGTTGAAGTCAAGCGTTCAATTTTATGCTATTTTGTTTACTGACACCATCGTTCGTGCACGAAGTTACTCATACTGCATGCAGTGCTGCACGTTGTTCAGAATGAATGCAACTCTTTTTCGATTCGTCGACAAGCGCAGGCAAGCAAAACTGCTATCGGGTCTTTACTTTTTTTCTTCGAAATTTGCTATTATGCATGTACACATAATCGAGTGGAACTCCCTTCCTCTTGACGTCTCCGAAATTACAGATTCTTCCATATTTCACTCGATGCTGCATGGCTATTTGCAGAGCGAGTAATATTGCTAATCTGTGTCTGTTTTTCCTCGTTTAATTTAAAGTTTTTGTTCACGATATTATTCAATGTTCTTCGATGCTATTTTTATAATCTTTTCATAACACTTTAAATTGCACATAATTATTAAAATTACGAAACAATTGTGCATAATTACTGAAATGTACTAAAAAAGTGTACATAATTACTAAAAATTGTTTTCGAGTGATGTTGTAGAATGTATTTCACTCGATGCCATAATTTGATTGGCACGCTGCTTCCTCTTTGTAGTCTTGTTTTTGGTACATCGTTTTTTATTTATGTTTCTTGAAATGTATATATTCACTTAAATCTCTCCTCTCCTCCCCCTATAATGTCCAATAGGACCTATATGGTATTGAAAAATAAATATTAAAATAATAAATAATACGTGCCTAAGCTGCTTTTCAGCTCGAGCAAAAACATTTATCGTGTATTGAGTCATGGTAAAACAAGTAAATTTTTAACTCTTGTGTCATCTGGCAGTTGGTTTTTGGGTGTCGGGAAATTGGGTGAAGTGCTCCTGTGCGCTGTCAACCCCTCGCGTCTTTCAATTCCGTCTTTTCTCTCTTGCACGGCATTTGGACTCGAAGTTGTGATTCTGTAACATAATTCCTTTTTTTGTTTCAATCATATCGATGACACATAGTTGAGGTGCAAATTAGAGATTAAAAATTATTGAGGTTTAACACCTTGAAACCCATGTGTGATTATAGGAGATGCCGTAGTGGAAGACTCCGGAAATTCTGACCACCTGTGGTGCCTTCACGTGCACCTATATCTAACTACGCGGGCATAAAGCATTTTAGCCTCAATCGCAAACGCGGTTCAATTCAATTCCGCGGGTAAGAAGCCGAGCACCATATAGCCCCTAAACGACCGTGGTGGGATCGTTCATACGACATTACAAGTCAACCATCACAATACACTACCACTTCACCAGTTATGACTGTACGGTGACACTTTAACCAGTAACACAGCATCAAAATAATTTAATTACACTAATTAAAAAGTTCACAGGGTACATAATACCTCCGCTTCAGCAGACTCAAAACAAAAGCAACCATTTTATTTTTCTTCTAAGTCGATGTATTGAATGCCCATCTATCAGCCATTGGCTGATTTGAACATGGCGCGCTCGGTTGTTACAGGGATCACCGCAGAAGGCAGTCATTTGTCCACACGTGCGAGCGCGATCGCACTGAAAAAGCCGCGTATTCAAAGAAAAACAAAATAAATAAGTGCTCAAGGTCACGAGGCAAGCATTGCGTTTTTTTTTTTTTTTGTTTGCCCCTCCCATTTCTCCCTCAGCGCTTTCGTCGGGACTAGAGAAGAGAGAATGTGATTGCAGCGTGTGACAAATCTTTGTAACTCCGCTCGTACAGGGCGGATTCTTAAAATTTTTGCGGCGTAGAATTTGTGATGCAATAAGCTCTTAAATTGAATCAATTCCACGGCTACTCAATAAAGTGTTTCAGGGCCCCTTTAACATCCCTGCTTCTAAGCTTTGGATAGAAGTAAACTCATATAATTCTGTACACGTTCGCCCCCCGCCACACACGCACACACGCGGTTGCTTGCACACACACACAAATTGACCCCAAGATATCAGATGATGCAATAACCTGATATGACATATGCTTTTTCCGCCTCAGTTGTAACGATAAATACGCTGTATATTCATTATCTACACTATAGTGTGTGCTTTAGGAAAATGTGTTTATCACTTATAGCTGCACAACGTTATTTATTAAAATTTCACATCGAGCGTTACCGGCAAACTAAAGAATACATAAAATTGTATTTTAGTGCATCTTATGTGCAAAAATGTGCCAAAAAATTTAGTATTGATTCATCATCTGTAACAATGCCGTCCTATTTCGGGATGTTCTCCTATTGACTGCATAGACGGATTTATCGCACAACATCGATTACGGCAATTGATGCAAGGATTCACACTCTACACGTCCTTGGAGCGCTATCGTTCTTGGAAGCATTTCTAAGGCCATGACAAGCAGCAATGTAGTGGACAAAAATTAGATTTGCTGCATTGCATGACTATTCTTCACATGATTGATGGTCGGGTATTCGTTGAAGATTTCCCTTGGGGCATTCGCAAAATTCAAAAGTGAAAGCGTCAGTCTTGACATAATGAGGCCTCAACACAATAAAGACTTCAAACATAACTCACACACGCACCAGCAGGTACTTCCATTACGAGCACATTCTTTCCTGTCCTAACGTTGGCTCCAGCCACATCCTGTTTCACGACATGCTTTTAGGTCGTTCTGCACACTGATGACGTGTTAGCGTGCGATTAATATACGTCATGAGCCCAGACACAGCGTCATTAACATCAACGAGGCGTACAAGAAAATAATGAGGACGAGAACTGAAGAGGTGGAATCCTTAGGAGGATGAATGAAAAATCTCATGGTTAGGGAAATGTTACACATGCGTCAAAATCAATCAGAAATCTAAAGGGGGTTGGCGTGAGATTCTGAGCATTAATAGAGGCACACAACTTGAAATTGGTCATTGTTGTGTGATTAGAAAGTTTATTATGGCACTAACTGCTCGCGACATGAGGCTATAGTAGAGGTAGACTTTTTGTGACCATAAAAAAGTTTAAGCAAATCTCCGCAACCAAAAAGAAAGAAAGCAGCACTAAAAATGAAGCAATAGTTGTGGTTAATAGTTGTAGGAAATAGATAGAATAATGAGGATAAAGGTGAGTAAAGAACAGTTTAGTTCGCTGCCGATAGTTACTTAAACCTTAAGTAAAAGGGCTAATTACACTCTCAAAGCAAAAAAAAAAACTGTGCATTTGGTGGGTACGCAGAACCCATTAGTTGGGCTGAGAAGAAGTAAACTTAAAAACGTTTTTAATTAAGTTTAAGCCTAACTTCTCAATAGAACACAGCTGTACACAAAGTTTTCTTCACTGCAAGTTGACCCAGCAAGGTCATTACAGTCGTCAAACGCAGCGGAGATCAAAAAATATTTTGCGCAGTGTTCATTCCAGCAGCGTGCACTTATTATACATGTCTAGAGCAATGCGTTGCCTGCAATTGTGGCTGCTACGGTATACAGCCTGGCAAGGGGCGGCCCGTCATACCAATGTAAATGTTGGCTCTGTTCTAAATTAAGAATGCTATCAACGATGTCAAAAGGACAAGATGAAGCACCCAAGATTTCTGTGTGCATTTAACGTCACTTTATTCTTTTGTGAGCAGATGAAACAATGTATGTGCACCACAATCACAGTTGAAGATAACATATCCCCCCCCCCTCCAAATTGAATACATCGCACTAAGCAGATATGAGTTTGTGTATGTATGGTGCTCAGTTTCTTTAAGTGTAAAATAAATAATCTTATTCGTAACCAGCGATTCAAATTAATCTCTGTATTCTGCAGAGGAAGAGAAATCACCTGTTCTATGATTCCAGTAAAACATTGTTTGTTGTATGGTTTCAGTGTAACGATGCGGGCGCAAGGTAATAACACCAATTTAGAAAGAACTTAAAATGTAAGGGCTCGTATTTCTTTGTTAGACACAGTATTATAGAGACATAACAGACAATGTTGCCAAGGAAAGTATCCACGAGAACACGCAGAGTTCAGTGCGTGCCGCCAGATTTATCATGAGCGTTGCGCAATTTTTTTGCAAGTGCGCTGAAGCAACACTTTGAACTGCCATGCAAACAGACACTCCGCAAACCAAACGCAACACTACCCAACCCGAGCATAGCTGTGAGCAAGTTGCGCAATTTTCCTCACCTGGAAATGTGTGCTGTTTTATTGTGAAACATTGAGAAGATCTTCCTCGAAAGTCCAGAATGTCTACAACACGTGCATTACAGACTGCGGAAGCCCCTACATCGGGTACGTATACTTCACGATGGAAAGAAATGCAAACAATGGAAAGTACGGCTTTCGACTAAGTCGAACTGCGACACGCCTGTCTGTCGCTAGAAAAACTTGCGCTTCAAGGTGGCGCCACAGTAGCGCTAAAATCTGCCTCCAGCTTGCTCTCATGCACGTCATGGGCTGCTTTTTTGTCATTCATGACTGCACTCGGAAGACACAGGCGGTGCGAAAGTGGCAGCTAGAGCAAGATTTCAAAGTGCTAAGGGGACGCTAACTGAAAGCACAAATCCCCCAGTGACAGACAAGGCATGTCCCAGTTCGATTGAGTTGAAAACCACGCTTTGCGCAGTTCACGTCTATTTGCATCCCAGAACTACGCCGTTACATCTGTACTTAACGTGCGCAGAGTGTGCATGCTTGCGTGAGTCGTAATATCTCCTATCATTGGCTTGCGGCCTGCGAAAGAATACAGCGATGATTTGGAGCCGCGTATTACAGGTATACTTTACGCAAATGGCTACCGTAAAGCCAAACAGCTGGCTTCACGCTTCAACGCGCGCAGTAAGTGTACTTACTCGTACAACTTTACTAGGCTCGTAGTTTTTCCTGTTGATTGCAATTATTCACTGGTGGCGGAGGCCGACGTTTTTTGTTGTGGATAAAAATTTTGTGCAATCTGAAAACACCGCACTGGCTTGATTCCCGTGTTGGGTCATGATCTTCGCAAAAAGTGCCTAATGATTTCTTCGCATTCAAAAACGGCACAGTGTTGCCCTGACAATTTCTTGTGAGCGGGTACGGCATTAACAGGAGCTTTCTGGCATTTTAAGTCCCAGAGCAGCCGCTTCGAATCTTAATTTGGTGCAACATGCACATGGACGGACGCCTTGGCAGTTGAGAACAAAATGGCGTCGGGGTGCGAAAGTGCGCCACCGGAAGATTATGCCTCTTGGTGGGAGATATATGCGTTCTCTGGTATATAGGGGATGCCCCGCCGCGGTGGTCTTGTGGCTAAGGTACTCGGCCCCCATCGGAAATGCAGTCGCCGCAATCGATTCCCGATTGCGGCGACTGCTTTTCCGATAGAGGCGGGAATACTGTAGCCCCGTGTGCTCAGATTTGGGTGCATGTTAAAGAACCCCAGGTGGTCAAAAGTTCCGGAGCCCTCCACTACGGCGTCTCTCATAATCATATGGTCGTTTTGTGACGTTAAACCCCACATATCAATCAACCATTCTGGTATAAAGGGAATACTATTAATAGTAAGTGTAATGTAAATGTGAAGAAGAAAGAGTGGACGAAAAGATAACTGACCGCTGCCAGGGACCGAACCTGCGACCTTCAAATAACGCGTTCGATGTTTTACCACCTGAGCTATAGTGGCAGTCATCTCCTCATCTCCCGGCGGACATCCCCCTGTTTATGGTGTTGATATGTGCATTTAAACTTGGAAGACAGCCAATGTGGAACACGTTTTTCTGCCTGTTGGCTCCACGTAGCACATGATCTAATTACGAGCTGGCAGCTGACCAATGATCCCTCGCATAGTACTTGAAGGCATCAAGTTTGCCAGAAGGTAACTCTCGCTATATGCATTAACCAATTTTAATGAAACAAAGGGCGTTCTGTCTCTTGCAATAGGAGAATTCATTTCATATTTCACTTATGCAGTTGTAGGTATCAGAGTCATGGCATCAACATCAGTTGTGTACATATCAGTGACATGTTCTTCAGAAAGCTGGTTGGGCCACAAGTGTTGAAGATTGGGTGAGTTCGTTCGTCGTACTTGAACAGGTATAGCGCATTGCGGTAAAGAAGAAATGGTCGAGCAGACCAACCCGAGACGTCTGTCCTTTCGTGTCTGTCTGCTCAGCCGTTTTTTTTTTTACCGTAATGCACTATACCAGACCAACCACTGGTTGGGCCACCTTGGCACCTCAGAACAGTCTCAAAAGAGTCCGTGGTCTCCATGTTCTATGGGTGTGCTAGAGCGGAAGTTTATAGCTCAACGCGAAAGGTGTATTAATGAAATCAAGGTGCGAATGGAAGTTTTTACAAACGCACCTCATGAATATCTGTACATGTTTGTCGCAAGCACGTCCAATATTCTACAAAAAAAGAGATGATAGTAATGATGGTGTTTTGCGCGAGCTTTCAGCAGTGCATAACAATGATTCGACAGTAAACAACAAAATGTTATTGAATAACTGAAATCGGTGAACTGTTACAAATGCTGCAAACAATCTTAATAAGGAGATGCTTTGCGCTCCCCGAGTTTGTATAACGTACCACGTTTCAGTGCCTTGCGCGATGTTGTATACCAGTCGACAGTATTCCATCTTACATATAACCTTTACAGGATATAATGTGTAGCCAACTTTTATGCAAAACTGTCGCAATTGATGGGCTACTGGCGCCGAAGCTTGCGTCATTGCTCAATGCACACACACCAATTAGGATACTTTCATCAGCCCACAGCTTGAGTTTTCTTCGCCCATCTGGTAGACTTATCACACGTACCTAATTAGGATGTAGAAAGTAGAACAGAATAGAAGCAATTAATTCCTTTGACGTAGCTCTGACCAATATTACAGTAGACAACAATAAAAGTCAGACACATCCCTTCAAATATGGACTACAGTAATGCACTTGCGCTGTTATACCCAATAGACAAATAGACAAATACATTTATAGCAGAATACCATTGCCTTAACAATTGTAAATAAATTAAGATCTTTCAGACCCCATCATAATTCGCTCAGTATCAAGCGAATGTTCGTCCAAAGTAGCACTTTAAACTTTTGGGTTTAGCTGCAAGAAATCACCCTTTGGAGGGACGTTCAATATACCATTTTTGTAGTCACTATACAACGTATCTTTTTTTTTCTGAGACGTTCTATATTCCCATTTTCTAAAGTAAATATGTATAGCGGTTGTCTTTTCTGCTATATATATTTATACTTTCGATCTATTCCTTCAACTCTCAATGCTCCAGACTGAGGGAATGATTACTCTGAAGAAGTGTTTAAGAAAATAATAAAGAGAAAGAAACAAAAAAAAAACTTGCGTACCACTGCGTTTACATTGTTGCTTTTTGTGTACTACTGTGCCTATTTTTTAAATGCGAAACATTTCTTAGCACACTTCAGCGAATTTGAGCGTATCTATCTATCTATCTATCTATCTAGCCGCTAACGTTTGGGTGCTCTCGTGGTCACCCCGTCAACTTGTCGTGAACCAAAATACGCATGTGAGGGTAAGATGGTTTGACGAATATGACGCGCTGGTCAAGACATGAATAATGTCACAATCCCGTCGCGTACGTCGTCAGACACTTTCCGCCAGACAGTGGTACTGATGGGTGGATATGTGCCGCTGGTAAGCGGGTATGCGCCACAGGTGATTGATACTTAGTATCTACCCAGGAACTACGAGAACAAACATGGGCAATTTTAACGCGTGAGCATCAAGCAATACCCGACATCGATAGCATCGACCCAACGAAGGCATAGAATAAATGTCAGTGTTAAGAAAAACCTGACATAGGCAGCGTTGGCCACCCGACGAATGGAATGGAATGAAAAAACTTTATTTCGGTCCTGCAGGATGCGCTTAGCGCGTAGCGGGCGTCTCCCACGTAGGGACCGACAGGGAGTACCTGGCGGCCGCTTCGTGGGCCTGCTGGACGGCCCATTGCTGGTCGGCGAGAAGTGAGCTCCCGACGAATGCAAACAATAATTTTCAGTGCCCCAACAGGAATCGAACCCAAGCATTCTGCGGCGCAGTCAAGCATTCTACCACAGAGCTACGCCAGGTCTCGGAACTACTTTTCAAATAGACGCTAATCTTTGTGAAACGTCAGTAGTGGTTGCATCGCAGCCTACCCAATTTTATAAACATTACATATGTACTCCTTTCATACGGCCGTCACGTTGGGTTAACGTCAATTGTGGTGAGGTGCCATGCACTGAAATTAATTTAAGTAGCAGTGTCAAGGGCCAGCATCTTCGTGAGCTTAAGCGCTTATATCAGATTTTGGTGTTGCTAAAGCACATTTCCAGCTGACATCATTGTGCAAGTGGAAAACTGGTTATATAAACATCTGCAACTCTTCAACATATGTCTCTGCGTGCAAAATTTGTACATATATTTAGCGTCATTTCATGACGTGTCGCTCAATAACAGAAATGCAACACGGTCAGTGTCACTCAATAAAAGAAATGCAACACGGTCACCATCCATCCACGTGCTTCGCATGAAGTTGATTCCCAGGTACGTGGGATCTGCCGAATTTTTCGCTATTAGAATCACATCGCATCTCGTTACGCATGGCATTCAGCGAAGAAAAAAAAATTGTGGCCTCTGGGGCCATGCTTATTTGGAGCTGCGTGCTTACTGGAGCATTAATTTGTTGTACCTGGAATTGGAAGCTTCCAAATTGTTAATTTCCTTCTTTTTCACTGGCATTTCTTAACATCCAGATTTATGTCTACTACCTCCAAATCGCTATATGCCACACTAATTTAGGATGAGATAGTGCTCAACCCAGACGTTCGAAAATCACTCATCGGGTGAGGTGAACAGAATCTCCTAATACGTCATGCAGAGGAAATCAACTTCATTGCAGTAGAAGAAGGTTTTCCCTCGGAGATATGTAATCCCCAGCTGTGAGCTTCGAAGATGCTCGCATGGCCTTCGAGCAGGGAGGCTGTAAGGAGGAAGTTGAGCGAGCAAGTGGACGTATTGTGAAAGCCCAATAAAAACGCCATCATCTTACAATATGACCAATATTCATCTAGCCCAACAAGTTTTAGTAGAACATCACTCGAGTTTGCAAAAAAAAAGTCAGACTGAGGAGACAGCCATATATGTGAATTTAGTGTGGCCGCCACATTCTACTGCCGTAGCGAAGGAGCTTGGAGCCTAAGAACTTACAATTTCTCATTTTCTATTAACGTTTTGAGGATGAAGAAGAGGTGATAAATGAATAACTTATTCAATAATAATGTGTACTTGTTGACCGTATGCCATCTTACAAATGTATACCTTATCTTATTCCATTTGATTTTAGCTGTATTCTAGTCCATGTTTTTGTTGTTACTAAAATTGTTTGATTGACTGTTTTATTATGGCTTTGTGTACTTTAATAACTGTCTGTCACTTTGCCATTCCAATTTTTTGTGAATTTAACTATAACAATTTGGTGTAAACAATTATGTTTTCATATGCCCTCCCTGTTATAGTCTCTGATGCGATTGGCAGTGTTGTTAAATACATAAAAAACAAAATAAATATTTGTTGCAGAACAAAACACATGCCCTCTGCGAATTTCCTAGAGACACAAGAAGAATTAATTGTTAAACATTTCACAATCAGAGTTTATTTTTGGAATGTCTCACTAGTTTTATGGTATTGAATACGAGAAGTCTATGCCGATATGATCCTCAGAAGACCTAATTATTTATTTTCCTTAACGTTAACTTCAATTTTTTTCTTATATTAACCGGTGGTATAAGTGGACCATACCCCGTAGCGGGTACGAGCCACATGTAAAGGGTCAAGCAAACAAACAAGCAACTGTTGGGCAAGTCGGTGCCTTTCGAAGGATTCGAGACAATTGAAATAGGTTGACGCAAGACGCTGCAACTATTGTGTCGGTCGCTTTGTTTTCTCTTCTGCGGTTGCGTATTAACTTGCGCTATGAGCTGTGACTAACTTACTTTCATTGCTGCGTACCGAAGAGCTGATTTTGTTCGTGTGAATTCCAAAAACAACGGAGTACTGGCAGCCGTTCCTTTGTATAAATGCGGCACTCTTTTTCAGTAGTCGAGTGTAATTTAGTGTTTGTTTGTACTCCCTCATCCGTCCCGATAGGGTACGTTCACTCTGCTTGCAATCGCAGTAAATTTACTTGACATCTGAGTCTTGTAACCCTGAAAAATATTTCAACGTGTGGAAGGTAATTGCAGTTCCTACTATATTATCACACATTCTACAATACTATTTAAAGCAATAAATTCATCGCCACTAATAAAAGAAGAAAACTTTTTCGCACACTTTTTAAAATGAGTTTTGCTTTGTAAGAAGGCACAGATAGATTAAGAAAATTCTAAATCGGACTCGGAGCTTAAACATGTAGGCTGCGCTGTGGTGACTGAATAAATAAATACGAAATCAGTCGTTCACTGTAGTTTCCGACGTATTAGAAGGCTCGGCTCTATCTCACTGACAGTTCACTTGTCTTGTTGAGTTGCACTATAATTTCTGCGTCGTCTTGCTTGAAGAATACTTTGCTGTTTAAAGCCACTCCCCATCTCCTTTTCTTTTGCCCATATATTTGTGTTGCCCAAATGTTTGTTTATCTGAAGTCCTGATTGTTGAGTGGCTAGCCCATTTGACCTCGAGAAGAGCAGCATCTGGATGGTCTGATTGCATTTCGCAAAAAATTGCCACATTATTGTTGTCTGGAGCATATTTTCACAAGAGTGCACAGCGATAGTCAAGTGTTCTTGCAAGTCCTAAATACTCAAGTGCCATTATACTGACGCTCATTGAAAACCCAATGGCAAAATAACATTATATCAATAATTACGCCTCCTCCAATCCCACGTGTGGGGCCCTTCAAAATCGATCAATATTAGTCGAACAATGAGGTTGCGACGACCCATATTGTCATTGGCTTAAAGGCTTAAATAGAATACAGCACATCAGTAAATCCTAAAACGTATCCCTTCGTCTGTAAAGTGTCTTACGAAAGCTGCATTCAAACAGCAGCCGTGCAGTGAGCAACAGAAGAAAGAAAGGTGGTTATGACAATGCACTTGCTTCGTTTGGCTTCCTTTCTTTTTTTACTTTTATTTGATATCTGCGTACACGAGCTGAGTGTTCTTAAATAGGCGCATGCATATTGCAAATGCAAGCATTTTTCATACCTAATCAAATTCAAGAAGGAATGGTGAGAAGAGGGAGTCGAGTTCACTGCGTACCTTTCCATTTTTATTAAGGGTAATCATTAATTGGCGACTCAAAAGTCTAGCTCCATTTAAGCACACGCAGGGCGCACCATCCATTGTCGATGTGATGAAAGTCATCGCGTTTTGCTTTAGTTTCTCGTTTAAAACTACTCGAGAGATTTTCCTATTCTCAAACAGATACTGCGCGATTCTAAGTCCAAGTCAGACGGGTTCGATTTGCTGATTATAAAGGATAGAGTGACCGCACACCCCTAGATTTTCATGAACAAAGCCAAGTAAAAAGCTGGACCAATTATTCTGCAGACGTAAGCATACGGCGTCGCTATGCGCTTGAGTCTGCAGAAAATAATGGGCAGCACAGGTTTCATGCGTTCTCCTTCATCTGCTCCTCTTGATGGCACCCGTGAACGCATGCACGTATGAGCTCTCCATGCACATTCGAATCTCCTCATCGCAATTTATCTTATCTACCCGTTCATTTCTTCAATCTACTCAGGCAAGCTCATAATGAACGTGGCTTCTCGCTGTCTCTATTTCCGGAGAGCTGCAGAACCTGCCAACGAATCGTTCCTCGTCTACTGATAACGACAGGCTCTTATTGCCTTAGTGCAGCAGCACTTGACCGCGGTATACCGCAACTGTTGCAACCTATTCGTGCGATAATCATGCCTCTCGGGAAACTCGTGCGTGCCTGTGCACCAGTGGTTTTGGAGGAAGCCGTTTATCCGTTATCCGTGCTGAATCTACGGCTGACGAAGCGTGATTTACACTGTTGCACTTAGATACAGAGCGTGAGATAGCGTAGGAAGGTAGAGGTGGGAAAACATGTGTCATATTTTACGCATGGGTCACTCCAGGGTGCACGGAGACGAGCTGGACAGATTGGGGGGTAGGTTCAAAATAACCAAAATAATAGAAGCTTCGTAAAGGCCACGACGTAATTAATGAAGGGAGGTGGACCAGTTCGGACTGATGCATTTTCTGGGATAATATACTAGCCCTAGAAAAATCACAAAAACCAAATTGGGACAGCCCGTAGTGCTGAACAGCAGAAATCTTCAGTTGTGAAATCTGTCAAGTTTTGAAGTTTAGCGTTGTGTCGAGTCCGTATTTTTGTTCAGTTCAGTCAAGTTTTGAGGTGATGGTTGAGTAATGTGAAAATAAAAACCACATGTTGAACAGATAGCGATCAGAGATTGTGTGCGCTAGTTGTCGCCGATATTTCTCGAAATGCGCAGGAAAAAATGTTCGTGTATTTGGAATTGGATACACGTTTAAACACGCCTCATAGTAAAACATCCTAATTTAATTGAAATCATGCTGCTATAATAGAAGCTGTGGCATACGTTTGCTATATATATACGCATACTGTGTGTCACTGAGTTTGTACTTCTTTTTCGGTTGAAAGTTACTGTCATATTTTAATTAGTCACTTGATTATCAACTTATCAGTGAGAGAGAGTTAATAATTTTGTTGAGAGAGAACTAATAACAACTTCTGAAGGTTTACGTTTCAAAACCACAATATGTATACGAGGGATGCCGTTGTAGAGGGCTCCAGAAATTTCGTCCAGCTGGGACGTTTAATGAGCACCAAAATATAAGCTGAAAGTTCACTGACCTCATACAGTACACGGGCCTCAAGCACTTCACCTCTCTCTCAAATTGCGACCCCCGCGGCTATGACGAAACCCGCAGCACTCAAAATGAATAACACGCAGCAGTAGACGCCCCCTATTGTACGTACAAGGAAACCTATCTTGTTGCGCCCACCGAACACAAACTGAAATTTTATAAACTTATACGCTTCTAACCAAATAAATTAATAAACTGTTGTTACGCAATCTATTAATTTCAAATAAAAAGAGATAGTCTAAACTTACTCATATCAATAATTTTGTAGAAAGAAAACAGTACCAGAGCTTTAAACAGTACCAGTCTCACAGTGGCTTCCTTGGAATTGACGCAAACAACTTTTCTTTTAATGCGTGTGCATGTGCGTGTGTAGAAATACAAAGTGGCACTGCATCAAATTAACATGAATACAATGCAAGTCTTGTTATTATCAATACAGTATCACTCGTTTTAATAATATATATCATAATAGTATTAATAATTATAGGTGAAGACGAAGTACGAACACATGTACGAGGAAAGTTGTCAATACGGAAATATTGAAGCGCTATGGCACACTACAATAACATTACAGAAGAAACTATAACCACCTACCTGAAAGGAACCCTGATGGGATTCGAAGCAGCAGCGGTGCGCCCGGTGTTGACTCGGATAAAACGGGCGTTGGGTCATAGACGCGGGGGCTGGAAGAATGGTTTGAAGCGAAACTCAGTGTAGCGTTTACTCGAGCAAACGTTTGTTTGAAACGCAAAGACACGGGAGGCGGGACGCGTTGAAGACGCTTGCGCTTGGCTTCCTTCGCTCGCGTCTCGTCGGTGTTACCCACGCGCCATCTGTATTCTCGAACAGGATCGGCGTTCTTGACTCGCACCTCGTTGGTATCACTGGTCATCAACGGCCGACGCTTGTGTTCAGCTTCCCTGGCTCGCGCCTCATCGATGTTGACGTCACCATTCGCGAACGCAATCGGCTTCGCTAACCCTCGCATCGCCGGAGACAGCCAGGAAAGGTACGCACACACTAGCGGGAAGCATGCCGCGGCGGCATCCCGCCAGTCAGGCAGGCAGGCAGGCAGGCAGGCAGGCAGGCAAAGAACTTTATTATTATCCGGAGGCGGCGCTCAACCCCCTTTAGGGGGCGACACCAGTGGGCCACTCCCATGACGGGACGGGGAGGTTAAACTCCATGGCTACGCCGTGGGCTTTCTGGATGGCCCTAAGCTGGTCTCTTTTGTCGTGGCTTGTGAGGAGACAGTTCCAGTCCACCTCCGTAGAGGGAGACTCGCTGCTCTCGCGGAACGCAGGGCATTGCCACAGCATGTGTTGGATGACCACCGCACTGGCACCCCAGATCTATGCCATCCATGTATTTAGCGCAATTTAGAGGTGGTGCATACGCCTCCGTCTGTAAGAGTCGCAGAGTTATGGACTGAGGCATTGTTAAGTGTGAGTGCAGAAGGGGGTATTTCCGCCGCTCCAAGTGGTAGTGTTTGCAAATTTCATTAAAATTTAGCAACGGGTATCTGAAGAAACAAGTGACGTCCTCAGTCTTCGAGTGGTTCTCCCTGGCGTGGAAAGTGAGACCTCGCACCCGGGAGTGAGCCAACTCGTAGGCATTAAGAATAGTTCCGTGTACGAGTCAAAGAGCTGCTTCACATCTAAAATACAGGAGGGTTATGAGAAAGGCAGTTCAGATACAAGAGAGCGAAAGCGAAAAGAAAGGAACTTTAAGAATGTATGAAACCTTCAAATTCAGACTAGGTTTAAAAACCATGACACTGGTTTATGAAAAACATTGACTAAAAAATAAGCATTACAAAGACTTTGTAGATTTTCGAGTGACGGAAAAGCAGTAAGGCAAATATAAATGTCTATGCTCTCTCTTTATCTTGAGCGGAATTCGAGAAGCAACAGAATATCAGATAATGATAGCATGAGGACGCTTGAAAAAAAAAAGAGCATATGAGCACGGGACAGTGCACAGACGATAATCTAACGGTGCTAGGACAAGACAAAGTCATTTCCAGAATAGCGCTTTGTAGGTTCTCCTAAATTTCTGGCACGATTTTATAAAATGCAGTTATTGTGTATAGATTTAAAACACAACTAGCATGAAACAACTTTTCATCAAACTTGAGCCAGTAATTTGCTGTGTGACGCATATTTCCCTTTGAGTCATGAATGTATACCATCATGGGATCACATCGGCGGCCTATAGGGCCGAAAGACGGCCGTAAGAAGTGGCACAGAGGAGCACTTCTGAAGTTGTGTTTGAGAAGCGGGTGGGGCTCGTTGCTGCGCATTGACCGCAGACGTAACTAATCAGCGAAAGACAAAAACAAACGAACAACGTGAAGTCAACATACAGTACGTGGCGTGAAACTTGAACTGAACATTTAGGGTGCTGTTTTGTAAGCGATCTTCCAAGAACGACGGCGTGGTCCAACAAAAGGTAGAGGGGGAGAAAATTGGGATTGGCCAAGGCTACTGCGATGATCAAGACGTAAAAAATATAGCTACAAAATATACCCCCAAATGCACGCTGCAATAAATAAATAAATAAATAAATAAATAAATAGAAGAGGAGACTTAAGAACGGGCCTCGGGCGCCGTTCTTACCTTGTAATGAATACAAAACTGTCTCCGCACGAAGTATATTGGATCTAAACGTAGCGTTGGCTTGGAGGAGTGAGCACCATCTTTACACCATTGATAGGTGTCTGGCAGTTTGGGAAAATAGAGTCTACATTATCGTTTATGCCATTTCGTGTCGTCTGCTGCAGTCACCCAGAAACGAAGCACCGATGTAGAACATGTGTTTCTGGAGATGAATGATGGCGCTTTCGTCTGTTTAAGAAAACAGTGCGAAGTTTGTGCTATGAAATTGACCCCATGATTGGATGCTGGTGGGTTAGTGGCATTTCTACTGAAAGGAAGTTTTTGTGTGCGCTTGAAATATTTGCCACCAGGTCCTTCCAGAGTATTGGTGCCGAAGAGCTCCTCGGCATGAGTCAGGGTGCCATAAGCAACACCATTCATGAAGTGGTGGAAGCTATAATTGTCCTCGATAAGCAAAGGAAGTTGGTGAACTTCGTGTTTGCACCAGCTGCCAAGGAAAAGCCGAAGGCGGGGTTCGCCCAACGAGGCATCATTCCGGGTGTACTTGCGTGCGTAAACGGCACACTCGTTGCCATCGAGAAGCCAGAAAGCCTGAGGCTAGCCGATACGGCGAGGTTCATGACCCGGAAGAGTTATGCACTCAACATCACGGTCGTAAATACCTCTCCTCTGACTTCTCCAAAAACGTGGTCGCCATTTGTAATTGGCTATTGTGGAATTATTTTCCGTGTTACCGTAGCTGTTCTTGCTGTAGCAATGAAATGATTTCAATGCGAGTGCATCCTTTAGTTTTCGTGGTAGTGAATACAGGCTCGGTAAAGCCAAATGTGTACTGAGCGATGATCGGCGCCAAGTCTTGAAATTAAAGTACAGAGAAAAATGCATGTTTTCAGTCACGAAGCTCGACCCTGAGAAACTTTAAGTCGAGTGAATTCCATCGTGAAAGAAACGTTGGTTAATAGTATCTTTGAAGGTACGTAGACCACAAAAATGTTTAGGATGATTTCACGTGCGCACTGGGTTGCGGTAAGTGTTGTTCACCAATTGTTGGTTCAGCAGTGTGCAGCATTCGTCAACGTGCATGTGTATTGCCTGCTTTTGTGTTATGGGTAGAAGAAATTTTGTGAAACATACCTGCCACACCACTTCATACTACGTTTCATTGCAGGTATGCGACGCAGACCTCTACACACGATCCCTACTTTCCAGAGCCATGCCACGACTCCTGGGTGTGGAGGGACAAACCAGTGTGGAATCGCCTCGCCTCACAAGTCCAGGTGAATATGTACTTGGTGACTGATGAAAATTAGCAGCGCTAAGAAGTGCACATAACTGAAGTTTGGATAAATTGATGAGAGTTCATGATTATGTAACATCGCTACGAGAAAACGAAGCTCGTGTACTGTGCGATATTAGTGCCAATTAAACAGCACCGCATGGCCAAAATTTCAGCAGTCCTCCACTACGGTGTATCTCACAATCATACTGTAGTTCAGGGGCATAAACCTTCACATAGTGTATTATTATTGAGAAGATATACAGCACTGACAGTGAAGAACAAAAAAAAAAATCAGACTTGTCTTTATGTCCTTTTCATCGTCAATGTGTTCATCATCATGTTGTTTCGTAATCGAAATCAGAGAGCTCGACCAAATACTCGAGGTCTGAAACAGAAAAAGTAAGTAAAATACTTTTAAAAATTAGCCACATTATGCCAAGGCCAGTTGAGTACTTCGTCATTATTGCATGATCAGTTCAACAGCATTCTGACAAAAAAAATGTAAATAAACTTCACATGAACGCTTGGAAATCTGAATTCCTGAGGTATAAGTGTAAATTGAGGACTACAGCGACCATTTTGTGCAGGGTAACAATGCCTCTTGTGCTGTCAAAGAACAAAAAATCTTAACGTGTGATGTGGCGCTTTCCTTATTCGGGTCATGACATCCAATTTTAAACCATAATCTGTGTTGTGTGGGTTCATTTCTGTACGTTCACAGCCAAGCTAGCTAAATTTGAGCGAATTTGGTGAAGCTGATAAGTTATATTCGAATATTTTTATGAAAGAGCGAGCGGCCTCCGAGTCGGGCAACACTGGTGCGCTCGCTAGCCATGACGTCACGAACCGAGTGCTGGACGAGCTGCTGCACGGTCTGTATTCTGGAGGACGATCGTGTTCCGCGGTCAGCTGCACTGGCAATCAAACGTTTCTGCATTGTTCAACTTGCCACTGGGGTTGAAACAATGCCACCGCGTCACCCGTGTAGCGCGTGCAGCTAGCCATTTCGGAGGTCAAAAAGTGTCCTGTGAATGTGCAATGCGTATGCCGTTTGCCACTACAAATAAATATTTATTGAAACACCTCGCACGAAGTGCCATGGTTGAGCGTCACCCTTGCTACATTTTTACCAGAACCGAATGCAATCGACGGAGTTGAAACAAAGGTTCAGCCAAAATGTATATCGTGAGTAACCCAAGCGCCGCACTGGCATGCCGTTCGTTTCGGCTTATGTTTACATATGCCACACTCAACAAGCACTAGAAAAACAAGTCCCAACGCGCAGCATTGCTGCAACCACTAATCTATCATGTTCAGCACGGAAAGTCGCACAAGCACGCAGGGGCGTAGCCAGGAGGTGATATACCGGGCCCATGCCCCCCCCCCCACCCCTAAATTTTCATTCACCATGGAATAGAAAACTGAACATGACCATTTTGAGGGGGCACCCTCCCTGAAATAATGAAGGTGCCCCACCCCCTCAAAAATTTTTGGGTACGGCCCTGCATGCACGTACTCTAGCACACAAAGATCTGCCCGCTTTGACAATTCCGTGGCGCTAAGTAAAACTTGCTCGCGAATGCAGCGTCGACGAACTCCCGTATCCCAAGCTCGCTTTTCAACCTGACACGCTGGAACTAAAGCTACCAATAAATGCGGAAAGCCGTCTGCAACCACTGCCACAATGGCGAGATAGTTGGCATCTTGGTTCACACCATCTTGGACGCTTTCTTCGTCGCTTGAGCTGGTGACGATGAAGCCGAAGACAAAAGGCACAACGTGCACGACGTCGTCGCCGCATATGGTGATGGTACCGGCAACCCACCACAGCACTTGCAACCCACTGACACGTGCGCAGCACGCGGCAAGCAACACTCGCAACACTGACCGCGTGCGGAAGGTGCCGTTTGGTAGCAGACGACGGCACTGCTCCTTCCGCTTGCGACGTCACGCCGACCACGACAAAATGGCGGTCACCGGCGGTGGGCAGTTTACAGCCAATGACTTCTACGGCTTCTTTTGGAGTGAAATAAACTCTTGCTGTCCACTCCTCACACGTGTATAAGCATGTTTGTCGCATTACCTTTGTATCAATTAAGGAGACTAAAAAAATGGACTTGTTGTAACACTGAGAACTGCACAAGTGCGTTAAAAATTGTTTGTTTCGCTTGAACGGCAAACTGAAGTCAGTTTCCCAATCGTGTGTTACATAATAATCAGGTCTCAGATAGTATTCCTGAGATGCTGTGAACCTTACTTTTCAGAAATTGGTAAAGCAGTCTGTCGAATACCCACTTTCTTATTCCAATGAGTGCGCATCGCTTTGAATGCAGCGGGCTGTCGTACGTTCATGGAAATCACCGTTTGAAGTTTCATTCTTCAGTAAGGGGTCTAAGCCCCGAACAACATTTCCCGAAGCTCAGCCTCGGAATGAAAAAAAAAAACAACAACAAAAAACATGTCGTTTTGTGTAGGTTCAGTTCCAACGTAATAGCTGTAAAGATGCCTAAGTTGCCACGTTTGTTACCCCTTATTCATAGCCAGCTGCTAAGACGTCACCAGACATAAGTAATTTTCTTAATTTCTCTCAGGTAAAAAGAATAAGGCACATTGTCATACAAATGAAATCACAGCTGTTGATAAGGAGTGCTATGTTTGCGTTAATTTTGACATTCTATGGAGAATATCAACGCCGGAATTGTTGTCCAAAGGAAAATCCATACGGATTCCTCAGAAAAAAGCCTCTTAGGTATCGAAAAATTAGTCCTGGTCCAGGGTTTGAACCCGGAACCAATGCCTATCCGGGGTGGTCGCTCTGCCAATTGAGCAAACCAGGAAGCCAGCAATTGACAGCGCGAGGGCGAATTCATCAACAACTCGTAGCACAAGGACACAGGTATTGCAAATGAGTTCTGCGGACACCCGCAAGGTGGCGGAATCTCGAAAGTGGCTTTTTTCTTAGAAATCCGTATGGATTTTCTTGTGGCTTCGTGCTACAACTGGGTGGTTGTCTTTTTTTTTTTCATAAAACAAAATAATCAGATTATTTCAAATGATTGCCATACCGGGGTCGCGAGACATGATTTCAGTGTTCAGGGCAGGCATTGCATGCAGCAAAATGACCCTGACTGCTCCACAGTGTGATCTTCAATGCAAAGTATGTTTGGGAGTAAGGCAAAACGCGTGAGAATATCTCATACTACACTTAGCAAAACGTCTGGGTGGCCAAAGCATCCATTCAACATAAGAAAACAACAGACCGAAACCATTTGAAACGTAAATTTTTAATTCCAACTAGCACAATGACACGACGATGCTAGAATGCAACAACTTGTCACCAGTACAACCGTTCTTAACCTGTTAACGAACCCTCACATCAAAGTGAAACAGCAGCACTACCCCTACGGGAAAAACGTTGCTGCCAGAAGGCAACTCACTCATCAGTGCACACATTGCCGAGATTAATCAGGTTCTTGATACACCTCACTATGCGCACCAAGGCATATGACAACATAAGGACATACTGGTAGAAGTTGATTGATTGATATGTTGGGTTTAACGTCCCAAAACCACCATAAGATTATGAGAGACGCTGTAGTGTAGGGCTCCGGAAATTTCGACCACCTGGGGTTCTTTAACGTACACCCAAATATAAGCACACGGGCCTACAACATTTCGGCCTCCATCGAAAATGCAGCTGCCGCAGCCGGGATTCGATCCCGCAACCTACGTGTCATCAGCCGAGTACCTTAGCCACTAGACCACCATGGCGGGGCATACTGGCAGGAGTACTGACATAAGTTTTTAATGTGATGAAAGGTACGGTTGTGCCATTTACTACACATTTCTTAATCCTTTCAGCCATGGTGTCGCCAATGCGTCTCTCACAATCATATGGTGGTTTTCGGACGTTAAATCCCACATATCTATCAATCGTGTCGCCAATTGACAACAGCACACAAACTTTCTCCCATAACTTCGAAAACAAGAGCAAACATGCTCATTTTTACAGAAGTAATTCTTCAACTACCCGCAGAGTGATCGACATCACTGTCGTTTAATTTTCGTCGAGCTTGGAGCCGTAAAGAAGAAGAAGCTTGACTGTAGTCATGGGCGACGATGAAGCGGGCAAACAAAGGCGAGCAAGCAAAGGTGGGAAGGCGGCGATTTTGGGATTAAATCCTGAAGCTGTTTTCAGAGCTTCTACACTGTCAATTTCTATGTCGGTTCAGATTTTGTGCACTCTAAGGCATAGCAGCAATAAATTTGCAATGTTTGTCATTCCATGACTGCAGGGCCATGATGACCTAATTTGATGTCAGGCCTGTAAATCGCTACATGCTTACATCAATAACTAACATTTTTGTGATCTTCTGAGGCCCTAAGCATTTGTAAAATACGTACTAAAACTGTCTATTACAAAAAAAAAATTGCAGAGATAAAAAGGGTATTACTACAGCCGCAGTAAGGCACCATCGGTTGCGTTACAAATGAGACGTTCTCGCAAAGACGTGTACGCAGTTAGACTACACGTGTAGACAGTAACTCGCGAGATCTTGCAGTCGCACGTGGTGCTCGTAAAGAGTGACGGTTGAATTGTCTTTCAGCAACTGCGAAAGCTATTTCTGTGTTTTACGCGGTGATTTATAACCCAGCAAGTCGTGTGAAGTGGTCATTGAAATGTGTATTATGTATTATGTATCTGTTGTCTGCCAAAAAACTTTAAAAGTCAAGTTAAATTTATCAGATGTATTGAGCAGCTCGGGTGTGTGCAGGGTAATAACACTACATATCAAGGAAAGTAAAACTACCTCTTCTGCAATTCCCCAAAATTGTGTCATTACTTCTTTAAGGTACCATCCCCGGGAGCATCACAGTAACATCACCGAAATCTTTTAGACAACGTCACATGTTATCTTGCGCTTGCATTTATAAACTGATTGACCCAGCCTATCTGTCGCTCGCAAAGCTTCCTCCTATCGTTTCGTCTCAATGTTCTTAACCAACGCGTAATCTTGCGAAAATTACGGCCCATTTATGCAGGAGAAAAATGCACTTTGTTACTCCTTATATATTTGAATGTGTGGTGCATGGCTGTTTTCCCTACAGATGCCACGTTCCTTTCATCTTTCTCGAAAAAATTATTTTCAATAATTAGTAAAACGAGAACGCCACAGCCTACATATACAAAAAAAAAACTTTTTTTTAGTTTACCTGAAAGTTCAATGCCCAAGGGAATGCCCAGTCTCATATACAAAGTGTTGCACAGTGTAATGACTGCTGTACATATATCACGTTAATATTAGAGTTACAGATTTCTGAATATGACTAGATTGAATTGTGACTATCGTTCAGAACAGCGTGAAGAAGTACAACTATATTTGAGTGTCACAATACAAACACAAATGAACAAAATGGCACTTGGCCACTGCAATTATTCCGGTGCGAATCAATGAGCGTGCCACTCATAAATGCATGAAATAAAGGCAAACCAAGGTTGTAGCAGTTATTGCGCAAGCGATGAAACGTTTATGCAAATAAATAACAGATAAATCAAATCTTTGCCATCTTGTGATGTCTTAGTCGCTGATAAATGTGCTGTGCCTGTAGGAACCGTTAAAATACGCAACGGATACAGAAACAAAACATTAGACATGCATCTCTTGCAACACTACTTACGTAGCAGATACAAAAAAAAAAACAGTACACGTGCCGGTCTTGCAACACATAACTTGAGATACAGAAAAAAAGCAGCACATGTGCTCCTCCTGCAACACTCAGTACGTTACAGGCGCACGCGCGCGCACGCACACACACACAGACACAACACCAACAGATATGCTGATCTTGAAACAACAAAATAAGTTATAAAAATAATAAAAAGCAAGTACAGCACAAAATGTTGACTTGTAAGAACTTCTTTTCAGTCATCACTTGAAGTGCATCTGAAACATGCAAACAGCCCTTTTCAGCGCTAACCAAATGTGTGTCCAGCTGTTGCTCCCTCTCAAACTCAGACTCTATTTCCTATCTGTGCTCACAGTATCTTTATATTCTTGCAGTCCTGATTTCATTAGGAATGCAGAGTATAAAAAAGTGTTCTCTTGCATAAAGCTGCAATATAGACATTGGTATACTTACCCTCCGCCGGTTGGTTCCCTGCTCCAGGCCGCGGGAACACTGCGACTGCATGTTGCTCAACACGTCGGTGCGACATGGCCGCCATTGCCTTGGTGGTCTGGCAGGTATCCGTTGAGGTGGCGAAATGGGGGCTGCTCTCTTTAAGACATGAACCGTTCAATAAAATTGCACTGCGTTGCACATTACATGAAGGTACTGATGATGATTTCATGTCCTAATGAGATTCTTCGCTGCAGTGTCAAAACTCATTTCAGCTAAACGCTTGCAAATGAGCAGCACTTACCATGGAGATGGCGTGGTCAAAACCTCGGTGGCCTCACTTGTCAATGGCTCCCGTGCAGGTGCAGTTGGCGCACAAGAGTGAATAAATGCAATGTGGTTTTCCACCATACGTAGCCACAATTAGCTAAGAGTAAAAATATAATAAAGAACTCTGGCACATACTCGACGTGAAACTGGCGCCTGTCACCTTCGTGCTTTAAACTCCATAGGTGGCGGAGGTGCACGCATTGTACTGGTGTGAAGAACACACATTCCTTTCACTACACTGTGACGGCATCCAGCAGTTATGTAAAATTATCTGCTACTACATGAGCACAAACAGTGCCGTGCGATGATCAAGTACTTAACGATCACATTCCTTAAGTGCATGTGTTCCAGAATGCCTGCAGAGGAAATTACTCTTTCATATAGAACATTATTCCTGGCAAGCTACGCCGAACCTCGTTGAATTTGTTGCAAAAACAACGGTACCGTTCCTGTGTACATCTGCTTGAAGCACAAATTGCAGATATTAGGCGTGAGTCTGCACAGTTTCGGAATGGATTTATTATCGTACACTTAGCTTACCTGAAGGTTGTCCAACAGTCGCACGCCAGTCAGTCGCAGTGTGCCCGTTAACTGAAGCAACCGGCCATAAAAACCAGCGGCGCGCCACCCGCTGGTGCTCCTGCAAACGCACGTACATTGTAGGGCATATTGATCAGACTAGTTGGTATTCACTCACCTATGTAGCTCGGCTATCGCGGCGGCATCACGGCGCGCGTCGTGAACCTGCTTCCGTCACCAGTCCTGCCGCTGTTCCACGGACTCTGTGACGGGGCTCTCGGTGTCGAGCCGGTGCCCAAGCTCGGTCTACAGACGACGCCTGTCCGCTGCCACGAAATCCTGGTTCATTTCCGAAGCGCGTATACGGCGAGCTCGGGGTGCTGCTTCATAAAGGAGAGCACCGACTCCCTCTGACGGTCAGGCACGCGTACTCTGCTTGATTACTTAGCCATTTTTTGTGTACAGTGGTTTTGAATTGTTGCGCCGGTTTCAATATTAAAAACACACTAATACTTGAAGCATTAGTTGAAACAGCGTGGTGGCCAGCGCCACCACCTTATGTCTCGTAAAACTGCGACATTACCTGGAGCTACGTCAACGCATTACAACAAATAAATTGTCACAGTTACCACACTATTCAATATCAAACTGTGAAAAACATTGCTTCTCATTTTTAAATCTTTAGCTGCAATAATTGTTCATTTATTTGTACGCCGATAAAATGCACAAAATTTCCCCTCGCCTATTGGTTGTCTGTTTCCCCTTCTACCTTTGTTCGACCACGCCCGCGTTCTTGCAAAGAATGCTTACAAAATAGCATCTTTATTAAGAGAAAAAAACTCACAAGCTCCGCAAGAAGCCGCTCAGCACGGAAAACATCTTTAAAAGAAACGCCCCCTATAAACGCCAGAACATTTCACACGCCTACGCGATCTACTTGGGCCGCATCTAACCACATAGTTTTATGGGCATATTTTTTTTAAGTATGTGCTTTCTTTATTACTGAGAGCCTGCCCCAGGGCACTAAAACACACATCACCCCGTTTAATTATGCACAATGCGCGTGATGGGTGTGATTGAGGGTGAGTTGATCAATTTGATTGATTGATATGTGGGGTTTAACGACCCAAAACCACCATATAATTACGAAAGACGCCGTAGTGGAGGGCTCCGGAAATTTTGACCACCTGGGGTTCTTTAACGTGCACCCAAATCTGAGCACACAGGCCTACAACATTTCCGCCTCGATCGGAAATGCAGCTGCCACAGCCGAGATACGAACCCACGACCTGCGGGTCAGCAGCCGAGTACCTCAGCCACTAGACCACCATGGCTGGGCTTGAGGGTAGCTTTGACCACCATGAACTGTTTTACTGTGTATTTGTGAGCTTACTTTATGGGAAACATTTGCTCGAATGGCGTAACATGACCTATGTCGCTGCTGATGTTTCGGCATTGGAACACATGTTGCGAAAGCGTAGATAAAAGCGTCTGGTGACTCAAAGCAGAATCACAGAGGCAGCGAAGCTGCATCTAATTACGTCATCACGAGACGTGATCTTTGAAGTCGAAGGAATTCAGGCGACAGCTTACCAGTTCTCACTTCGCGGCTGCAAATGGAACTCCTTGAAGGAGGGAGAAAAAAAAAGACGAGAAGTAATCTGAGCACTAAAGTCAGGAGTATAATAACGCCAAATATGAAAATAATAAGTGCATAACGCAGCTTCAAGTCCTTGAGTTCGTTAGGTGACAAGGTAAAGTTCGGCGCACCGGATAGTACTGGTAGTAGTAGCAGCAGTGAGCGGTTGTTTACTTTGGAAAGTATTATGTATCTAGCAGCTGACACTTAAACATCAGTCACTGACGTTGGAGGAGATACAGTTAGAGGATAAGGGTACTTCTGCATACTATTTACATATGCACGCATGCAGAACAGATAACGAGTTCACTTGAGGATGGATCTCCTCGAGCGTTTTTGCCACCCACCTCTGCACACTGCATGAAGCTGCGGTTGCGTGTCGGGTGCGTGGGGACGCAAACGCATAAGCATCGCTTCGAGGCCTCCTCTGCGGAGACTTTTTGACACTGTGGTGGAGACCCTCGTGTACTTGCTTCTTCCATTACAGTTCTCTTGAAGCGCCGAGAGATCAACTATTCAGCTGATGATGCAGGCATCGACCAACACCACTCGTTGTGTTCCAATTGTCAGGCAGTCTCTGCCGCTCAGTGGCGGCTGTTCATAGGACACAATGCGACTTCGTCGAGCAGGCCGGCCACGCCGGTCAGCTGTTCTCCGTGACAAGGCAGCGTTAGACACCTTGGAGTAAACTCATCCCTCCACACACTCATTTCCTCTCCTCCATTTTTCTTTTGTTGCCTACTGGTAACCAAAGACTGTTTAAATTGGAGCGAACAAAAAGAACCTTGCAAAGATTACGAAAAAATTAAATACGCAGTAAATTGGACGAGACAGCGATCGCTGCCGCTGTCGATTAGGTCGATTAGTAGAACATAGGATTGGGGGCCCAAGCACTGGGTTCCCAAGCTGCGTTGCGCAGGTTGCTCTTGCGTTAGGAGGGTTAGCATAGTTTGAGGACTGGGCCAAACGCAGGCTGCGTTGGGTCAAACGCACTGGTCCCCACCCGTGGCCAAATTGAAAGTTATTCGAGACGCGGGCCATACGGCACCATGGCTCGCGGCACGTCTGCTGCGTCTCACTGGCGAACCAACACGCCTTAGGGGGCCCACGCTAGTTCTCGATTTTAGGGCCTTGGGTCGACGCGAACACAAAACTCAAGATATATTTCGGTTCAGTGCATGCGCCCTGGCGGGCCACAAGCTTCTTGAGTCCCCGATTTCGAAACTCTCTAATAATGTTGGATTATTTGAAATGTTGTCCCCAGCATGTTTCTTGACTTCATTGTCTGTTGGCGCTATCAATAAGTGCCTAATAAAATATCCTCTTTCGTTTAAGGCGACCATGTGAAATCAAGACTCATAAACGCAAGCAACTTCCCAACGACCACATACAACTCTACAATGTGTGCTATGGCTGCCTGCACTGTATGTGGCTGCGGTTTTCTGTCAAGTTGCTTGCGTTTCAAGCGACTTTTACCCGCAGTCTCATCCATCGTTATTGAAAATATATAAGTTATTATATGGGCTGTACAGCAAAAAACAATCAATGGGATAGCAACCATGATGCTGTGAAGACTAAATAAGCCCCGCTTATTATTTCTTAGCATGAGCGGTACACGGGCAATTCCACGTATCCTCTCTCTTTCGGAATTAATGCAGTGGCCGCAGCCAAGTGTCCGTTCTTTCGCGAACACTAGTTATCACCTCCTCAATTTTTTTTTACTATTATTCTGTGCGATCCTAGCTATGCCGCAGTCCACGAGAGGGGAACATGTTAAGCACAAATTAATTTGCATTCTTTCCTTATCATCGAACATATCGGGGCGCGAAGCACCCACCAATATTTATAACCACCACCACTAAACTTTTTTTTGTTTGATATCGGGTGGCGGCGCTGGAATCTTGTGTGTCGGGCTCAACTTGTGCGGTTTTTTGTTATCGAAGTGCGAGTAGACGTCGTCAGTGCATTCAAAATGCAACGTACGAGCTCCATGGGATAACTGTATCAGGGCGGGTTTATTGTCACAGATAGTTCTGGGGTATTCGACACGGGCTCGATAGTTCCATCGTTTATCGGGTGACCAAGAGAATTTGAGGGTACTTTACACTTCGCTTCGTATTTTTTTTATTACAAAAAATATCAACTTGATGTTCATCATGGTAATTATTGCTCCTTTCCCATGTTCCATTTTTTCTCCAGGGCTGCCTCGTATGTTAATTTATATCCGTAAAACTATTCTTGTGCGAAAGTATAATGTGAGTGAAATGGTTGGGATACATAGCCTGGTAGCTAGTACATATCAGATATTATATTGCGTTTACAAAAATAGCATAAATAAATAAATAAATGAACGACCAAACTGAATCACGTGCAAAGCACTTACACATAAAAGGAACAGATATAACAATGAGCGCAAGCCACTATGTACATTAATATTCCTAATATTTTGAGCACACATTTTTGCAAAGAAGACTCACTGCAGTGTCAACACTTGTTTCTAATTGAAGTTATTAGCTCTTCTAGAAAGAGAACGAACTTTACTGTGCCGACCAGGCAGTTTATCAGAAATATATGTTTAGGCAGTTCGTAATGTTGTAAACTATCCTTTTAGACCATTTTGTCACATTGCAGGCTAGTTCTTCCGCCGACAAGAGGTAAGAAAACTACTGCTATGAAGTAAATTGCTCTTGGTGTGTCGCGGCAAATAGGTTCGCGGTCTTGTTAACTATATTATCTGGGTTTGTAAGTCACAGAACTACTAATATTACTACGAAGGATGCCGTAGTGTGGGGCTCCAGAGATTTAGGTCATCCGGTGTCCTTTAACATGCAGTGAGTGACTTCGCCAGCACACGGGCCTCTGCCGTTTCACCTCCTTCGAAATGTGACCGCCACGGCCGAGTATCGAACCTGTGACCTAAGGGTGAGCAGCCAAGCACCACAACCGCAAGATGCACAACCGTGGCGGACTGCATTGTTGTTGTTAGCGGACAATATCGAGGCATGTAAGTGACAGAAAGCTCAAAAAATAAGTCCACAGGTGTCATATATATTCTTGAGATGTGATATCGAAATATCGTCGCATTATTTCGAAACCATGTAAGGACATGTTTAAAAGAAATTGTCTCAATACTGAAGGATTGATTTATATGTAGGGTTTAACGTCCCATAACCACCATATGATTATGAGAGACGCCGTAGTGGAGGGCTCCGGAAATTTCGACCACCTGGGGTTCTTTAACGTGCACCCACATCTGAACACACGGCCTACAACATTTCTGCCTCCATCGGAAATTCAGCCGCCGCAGCCGGGATTCGATACCGTGACCTGTGGGTCAACATCCGAGTACCTTAGCCACTAGACCACTGCGGCGGGGCTCAATACTGAAGTACTGCTGCCTGGGCGAGTAGGTGCATGATGAAATGATATTATGTGCCACTCGATACTACGCACGTGCATGCGGTATGGCACAGAGGGAAAAAAAATGCTGCCAGCAGTTACTCGGATGCGTCCGATACAAATACTTTTTATGGAAGTGAAACACTCGCATATTTTTTTTAAGGAATCGCTCGTGAACAACGCAACACGATAAGCTAATACGCTGTCGAATATGCGTCGCAAATGATTGCGACGCATGCTGTAGAGTAATTGGGGCCACCTCGCATTTTTAGCATTGTATTGTATCTAAGCACATTGATTGTCTTGCTCTTCACCCCCGTCAGAATGCGGCTGCCACGGACGAGGTTCGAACCCAGCCTCGAAGAAAGTGACGCGACGCCATAACAAACCTAATCAAAGCCTGTACACTGGAGCACGGGCACCGCTGGCGATTCTACTGAAAACAGAAAGTTCAGTTTCTCATTATTTTACCAGGAACATTATCTATGCTGATTTTGTCATTTATTTGAGCGCGATACCAGCAAAAAGTGAACGCTGGAACAGCAACTGCGTAAGAAGCGGGCACGTGTTATGTATACGCGCGCCCCAGCAAGAATCGAAGAGTCCGTGCGGTGACGTCATGCAAGCTTCTCACCAGGCGGCGCCACTCCCATTTCTCGGGGCTAATAGTGAACGTGAGATTAGCATAACTTGTCAAAACAAGTGAAATGCTTACGTAAATGCGAAAGACAATTTTCGAAAGCATCCAATATGTCTCGCCGCTGCGAAAATGCCCACAACACCACATTCTCGTGAACAGTGACGCACCACTTCAAAGTAGAGCCATTTAGAACTGGCAGTGCGTGCTGCTATTATTTGAGACTTTTTGTTCTGCATACTATGATGGGTCTGAACTATAGTTCAGGGACTGTGGCTTCGCGCTTATAAGATCACAGCTTCGCTCTCAGCCACGGCGGCCAAATTCAGATGGAGGAGAAAGGCAAAATGTTCGTGTGCTTATAATTAGATGCACGTGAAAGAACCCCGGAGTGTTGGCGCCGTTCCGGTGTCTTTCACAGCGACATGCATGCCTTTACATTGAACTCTCATTTCAGTGAACTTGAATGGACCCTGGGTTCACTTAACTGAAATTGCACTAAAGTGAATATTCAATAGAATACGGAGCAGTACTGTCCACAGCAGAAATCAAGTGAAGCCTTTGAAGTGCAACTGATTTTGAAAATAATTTTCTTATTTTCATTTAGATTCGCGCCCTTCAATCGCAAGAGGAGATAAAGCTGTCCTGAGAGTCTACGTTTCTCTACAGTCTCTCTGGCGCCGCTTGTTTATGTGACATGAAGCCCCGCAACTATTTAATATATCGTACAGCTTCGGTTGTGGAGATGCAGTACTTGAACCTATCTCAGCATTACAACTCATTCCTCGCACTCTTCTTCTTTCGGATTGGGACGAACACTGGACACGCCTTCCAAATCTGAGAGCTCCGCGCAGCTACTAAAGCCCAAGTGGCTCGTTTCAGTCTCCCGCACAGCCGCTTTGCCCCGGCGGTGCTGCATTCACAATTGGGATGCTGCACAAACGCTGATGGATGGGCGAGTGGCACGCATCCACTGCGCCACCACTTTAGAGTGCGAAACTTCATTGAATTATTCTCAAAAGTGAACCCAGGTCTGCAGACCAAGTCGCTTCAACTTAAACATTCACTATTTAAAATTTCAGCAAAGCTTCAGTTTGGGCTGGTTGGTACGGCATTGTGAAGCAGTTGCGATGACTGAAATGCACGTATGACTAACGAAAAAGAGGACAGGACTTGTGGTGCGCAACGCTTGTTTTGTTATACACAATCGTGCATTTCGCTCAGTGCAACAACATCAAAATTCAAAAGTTCGTTTAACTAAAAGATTTTTGCACAGAACGCATCGGATAACTAAGGAGAATTTTTGAAAAATTAGTCACTGTCAAATATTTATTAGACAAGCATTCTTAAAGTTGAGAATTCAGTGAATTTTGAGTTGCTTTTATCCGTAGCACCTAAGATAGATTTTAAAAAAAATATTGTTATAATAGTCAAGTTGTTATGAGCCAGCAGTTGTTTGGCTGCATTTTGCGCCGTACCTAGGAGCTGTTCTTATAAACCCAGAATTTCGCAATCTGCGAAACCTCGCAAACATCCTTTCATAACATGCAGTCGTTCATCTTCTGCCGTTTTTTTTTTTTTTTTGAAATGGAAGACATACGAAAAACTCTCATGCGGATGTGGGAATTAATTACGTCCCGGCATTGTAAGGCCTCCAGACGGACGAGGAGATTTATTCACGGCTGTACAGCCAGTGCATCCGTAGAAGCGAAAGTGTACAGCACAGATTATACTGCACAAGAACCGGGAAGATCCTTGTGGTCACAGCCTTGAAAAACTTTTTTTTTCATTTTCTTCTACAACGGCAACATTTTCTCTTGCTGCTCTTATGTAATATGCGGTGGCGTTTTTAAGACACCATAACAAAATTTCTGTAATTTGAGGTACGCAAAAGATTAGCTGGCAGACCCAAAGCCCCAGCGAAAGTGCATTAATTCTCGTTTATAGCTCCCCTCCCTCTTCGTGCAATCGGTATGCCATCGATTCAATTATTGCTAAAAAGAAACAAGAACTGTGAAAGCTGAATCCCGTGGACACCGTCAAAGTACACAGACCAACAAAACGTGAAGCATTCATACTATTGTGTCATCATTGTCGTGTGCCTTCATCAATATTTAAGACATCGGGCCCGTTTTGCGTCCATGCGTATTTCGCACCACAAGGGACATCACCTACTTGTTCCACAAGTTTCGTCATTCTTGGCTATTTGAACTGAGTTTGAACTGAGTATTTGAACTGAGTACTGGTTTTCTCGATGTTTCGTTACGGCTATACGTAGTCATCTTAAGGTAAAATGACAAATTTTACTTCTTTTACTATATTATAAAATGGGCAATACCTTAAATAAGATATTATCACGGCACCACTTTCTTACATGACACAGCGAAATACAACCAGGAAAACAAGAAGGGCGTTCACTGGAAAGGACATTCAGGGACGCTTTGAGTGGTGGGACATATACGCTAATGAAATCCTGGACACTGTTGAAGGCCGCCAAATTGTCGAACACGTTATCTCGTCAGCCTTGGTTGGCCCGGAGTGTTTCAGTGGTCTTTATGATTGACTTAAAATGCTGTCATTACAGAACTAGTGTTCAGAATAGCACCCCCAGTGTTGCAAGAGCAACGTTATATGGATTACGGTTGCCCTAAAAGCGACCACCACCAGTGCGTCCTATATGTGAAATATCATCGGCGCGACTTCAAATGCGCCGCAAGAATAATGCAGTGTGAGGTCTTCAAAAAGCGACTAGGCTGGTGCGCGAAGCATAAAACGCGCACGTCACAAATGCGCACCTCGACTTGAGGAGACGCGCTGTCTCCATTGAAGCCATCCTTGACATGGAAGCGGCACAGCGGCAGATAGTCAAGTCTTAGAACGTGACCCTCAGCAATATAAAACGGGGAACAGCGCAACGCGGCGGCATCCTCTTCGGCCACGGCGCGCCTGTACACCACTGCAGATGAAAGGACAAAGCTGTCAGTTTACTCAGCCACGCGACGTACGGGAAGGTTGGTTTATTAGCCGGGGAAGAACCCACGCCAGGCTTTTTTTTTTTGCTCTTTCTTTCCTTCAGCCTCACAGCCCATATTTGGATTCCGCTGGCTACACAATTATTATTAACTTAAAAAAAAAGAAGACACTACTGACTAGGAATCTCTGCGAACATACGCTCCTTTGACAGAAGAGGAAGGACTTCCTAAGAAAATCGCACGCTTCGAAATTTATTTCGCTTCTGTAGATATCGTGCTATCCGCAGCTTCTACAGCCCGCCTAGAACTGTTTCTTTAATCACTGTAGCCCATTACCTCAGTTGAAAAAAAAAAGCGTAGGTTCCGTTGGAGGTACAGTACTGGAGAGAGCGTAGCTGATGTACTGGCTGTTGCTGTTTTGCTGCGTTTTGTTGATTTTCTTTGTCTTTCTTCTTAGTCTTTCTTTTTCATTTTCTGTTTTTTTAGTTTTTTGTCTCTTTATTTTTAGTTCTTTAACTCTCTCTCTGCGTGTACTCCTCCTTATCAGTCTTACCATTTTTCTTTTTCTTTCGTATACCTTTTTCCTTTTTCTCTCTCTATCTTTATCATTTTCTAGCGTCCTCTTTTCTCTTTCTCTCACTCTCTACTTTTCCGTCTTTGTTTCTTTATTCCTCTTCTTTCTCCTTCTGCCTCCTGTTCTCTATTTCTCGTTCTTCCCTTTTTATCTATCTATCTATCTATCTATCTATCTATCTATCTATCTATCTATCTATCTATCTATCTATCTATCTATCTATCTATCTATCTATCTATCTATCTATCTATCTATCTATCTATCTATCTATCTATCTTATCTATCTATCTATGTGATGCCATAAACGCTGGATAAAGATCGCTTTTGCAGCGAGTGGCTATGGTTCTGCTTCCATCTCTTCCTTCCTCTTTTCCCTTCTCGCCTTCACATCTGTCCATCTCACCCTCACTTCCCTTCCACACATGTTCCCATTTCAGAAAAAAAAGAAGCTTGAAAATGATTTCGCCCCTTCCTTCTCTCTAGACCTACTCTCTTTATAAAGCTCTGAACGTGCCACCATTCTCAAATTTATATCAGTTTTCTTTGGCAGCAATGATTTTCCGAGAATTCAAACATGATTATACCATGTTCTAAAACAAATATCCAAAACAGAGAAGTGACATATGACTTTCGCACTATTTTATTGACGGGATCAAGACCAAAAAGTAGTTACGATACTAGAACTATAAATTATCCGATCTTTTTTTGTTGAATGCATACCAATCTCTAGTCTAATTGGCCAATAAAAACTCAAGTATGTCATGTCTTAAAAAACAAGTAAAGCGACTTTTCCCGCCTCCTTGAAATATACGACTGGTATGCAATCAACGTAAAAATTATGTAGTTTTGTATATTTGTATAAATTTGTATAATTGTTAAACCCAAAAAATGTGAACTTTGTATCTTTTTCGTCCTAATGTACTGACAGATTATTGCCCCGTAGTCCGATTGTGTATAAGGCTTTTGTAGTGATTTATCAGGCACTCCTCGTCACTACCCCACACAGCGTGCGACAAAAATGTCAGGACATTCATTGTTTTTATGCATTTATTTTTCAGATGCTTAATGTGTGGTATGAACGTTAGTTTACTATCCAGGACCAGGCCTAAGATTGTGTGCTCCGTCTTCACAGAGAGGTGTTGACCATGCAGATCAATATCTGTACCAGGATTAAGGCATCTTTCTCGACAAAATGGAACGTAGGTGCCTTTTTTTAGCATTCAAATTAAAACCAATTTTCATCTACCCATGTTGTGACCTTGGTCAGAGCTAGCTGGACATGTCGCTCACACACTGAAAGATTGCATGACTTAAAGCTGACTTTCACGTCGTCAACATATGTGCAATGGAATTCATTTCGTGGGATGCAAAGAAGCGAGAAATTCGTCTTGAGTACAACTAAGTACACCACCTTACGGCACTCCTGTTTCTTGAACAAATCTTCAGGACAAAACATTCCCTACTCGAACACGAAATGTCTTGATGAACAAGTAACTTTAGATTATGGTTAATACTCTACCACGCACGCCAATGTTGGAAAAGTTTTTCATTATTCCAAAACGCCATGTAGTGTCATAAGCCTTCTCCATATCGATGAACAGAGAAAAAAAGTATTGATGGTGTGTGAAAGGGTCTCTGATCTGTGCCTCGATACGTATCAAGTGGTCCGTTGTGCATCGACCTTCTCGAAAGACGCACTGGAATTGATCAAGCAGATTGTTTGTTTCAAGGAAATACATGAGTCTGTGGTTTATCATCTTTTCAAAGAGCTTGCAAAAGCAGCTTTTTAGTGCAGTGGCCTGTTGCTCATGACCGAGGATGAATCCTTGCCCCGTTTCAATATAGGGATGATAATAGCCTCTTTCCAAAAAGTAGGCACCTCACCGGAAAACCAGATAGCATTGTACAGAGAAAGTAGGGTTGTACTCGGTTGCTGACCAGCAGGTCGCGGAATCGAATCCCGGCTGCGGCGGCTGCATTTCCGATGGAGGCGGAAATGTTATAGGCCCGTGTGCTCAGATTTGGGTGCACGTTAAAGCACCCCACGTGGTCCAAATTTGCGGAGCCCTCCACTACGGCGTCTCTCATAATCATATGGTGGTTTTGGGACGTTAAATCCCACACTTCAATAAAAAAAAAAATGGGCTTGAAGTGCCATATGTCACCGCTGCTAATCACACTATTGACACGTATAGCTGAGATTACATAAGAATTTGTTTCAGTTATAAGTATAATACGGTGTTTCACGTAACTAGAACCAAATATTTTAAATAGGATGAAATTTAACGGAACGAAACCAACGAGATGTGGTTTAACGTTATATGGCGCTCGTTACCGCATATGTTTTTTTTTTACTTTGCACTAGGTTGATTATCTAATGTTCACTATAAATCATACAGTTAATATTCAGTGTAAGGCCAGTGCGTTTTGTCACGTCGTAGATGGCATTCCCAAATGACTGATTCCATTTCGTATGGCACCGTAGATGCTGCGTGGTGATTTTTCCGGCTTTTGAAGAAAACCCGCTTAATTTGAAATACGCCCCAGTCAGAGCCCTCATGCGCTGCCAATATGCTGCAGAGCTTTGACAAACGGAGCGCGGATGATCAGCCGTTTCTCAGGGACGATGACATGTCCTTGCCACGTGTACAGCGGTAAAAAAAGTTGACACTCTTGAAAGGCGGTGTCTAGCCGCCGCCACTCATTTCGCCACGTTCCACGCGCTGGTTGTGTCGCTGGAAGAACTTTTGAAAACGCTGCAGTGCGGCAACGCATGAACGCAGTCTCCAGGTCATATTTTGCGGGCTTTCTTTCAACGCCGGAAAACTATTACCAACTACTGTGTACGTTGTCAAGAAAAAGGGGGGGGGGGGGGAAGGGAAGAAGCAACGATGATCGGTTCTTATAGAATGCCACATACAACGTAACAAACTGAGCTAAGCTAGCTCTAAGGCGAATCAGACATTTTGCATAATTGGCGTTAATTAACTTATTACTTTAGCTCAATAAAAGTACCTCAACGAGCGTCACGTGGCCCAAGACCATATGTCGTTGTTTTATTTCAGTTGAAGTCAGTCACTATTTTGAATATTTGATTGTAGTTACGTGAAAAGTCCTGCATAAGCACGACACAGGCGGTCCCTAAAAGCTATGGCATTAGAATTTGATGAATCTTTAATTGGGATGTTAAAGAGAGACAGTACAAAACTGAGCCCTGTACAAAATAGCATGAAAGAGCTTGTGGAGATCCTCATAGGAAAATTGGAGTACATGGTGTACGCAATATTTTTTCTCGAATCTCCTTATCTTTGAGATATGAGTGCTTATATTTTCCATTATTGTAATGCACACTCTCAATTTTGGTATTTTATCGAGTCGTAAGCAGAACTTTTGCTCCTGTACTCTCTAGGTGCACCTAGATTATGTTAACTTGGTTCTTAACATCACCTTGGAATAACAGCAAACACAAATCAAATATAGATATGTTAACAGTAGGAATGACGCAGATAATTTGAATTACGAAGAAAACAGAAAAAGCTTTTAGCGGCAAGGTATAAACGACATATCGCACTACACGGATGAGGAAAACATATGTAGACAAATGGAGGATAACAAGGAAGCACTTGTAAGAACAATCAAATTATGGCTAAAAGTACCCCATGAATAATGGCGCAGGAAGAACGAAAATGCAATACTCCAAGAAATCCTCTGTTGGGCGATTGCTTGTTCTATTTCATCATCGGCACCGGTTGTGTGATAGTTACTTGAGTCTCATTAACACATAATTCAATCCTATCATACATAAGTCAAGTTTGTATCCACGATGTTTTTCAAATCACTGATGTGTGAAGGAAGCAAAGAAGTAGAAATTTAAGGTATCATTGTTTTTGGACACAATATATGAGGCCTAACAGGCAGTGGTGGCAAGGAAAGTGTAGGGGCTGTTATTAATAATAACTATAATGTAATTGTGAAGAAAGAAAATGGGATGGTAAGATAACCTGCCGCCGGTGGGGACCAAACCGGTGGCCTTCGAATAACGCGTCCGATGTCGGCGCGACGCAATGCAGCCCCATTCTTTTATTCTGCAAACTTTGTAATGAAGCATCACAGATAGTTCCATGGTGACAAAACAGTGGCGTCAGCATTTCCATGAAAGACGCGGCAGTGACTCTGCTCCACCAATAGCAACGCGCGCGCCTCAACGCCTGAAGAGTCCTCAAGCGAGTCCTCCTTTAATCTGAAGAGTCCTCCTTTTACCTGAAAAGTCCTCTTTTTATCTTTCCGCCATGGCGGAAACTACAATTTAGCGAAATTTTAGGTGCTTTGGCGCATTGTACACTAGAAAAAAGTTCTACTAATTTCTCTCCGCTAGTCAGACGCGCCACTAAACGGCCATTGTGTTCTTGCTGGTTCATTCCCAGGAACTAAGGAGGAAACAAGAGCATACGCAACGCCCCTGCACTCTACCAAAAAAAAAAAAGAAATCTCATTCGATGTTACTGGGGCGTTGTAGATTGCCACGTACGTAAGGGACTTCAGTTTTACCGATTTTCATCGCTTTCGCGAAGCAGCACGGCGAGAGCGCTGCATACGGTCCGTTGCAAACGTGTTGCGTAAGCAAACTACTCGCGCTCTCCACAGCGGGTTGCATGGTAATGTAGGTCTCCTGTTATTGTTTCGAGTAAGCTTGATGGAGAACCATGGTAACTTTGATTATGAAGCTCACCAGAGCCTGTGACCGTGGTGCGCGCCGTGCGATAGTAGACTGGTGGCGCGCGCAATGAACATCGCACACACCACGACCCCCGATAATCTAAGGTATAGTTGCCACCACATAGCATCATGCGCGTAGGCTTTGAAAGCTTCAAGGGCCGGCTTTAAAATGGCAAATGCGAACACGTACGTCACACAGGTAAATCGCAAAATGTTGGTAGTGACTCCCATCAGGTTTTTCATAAAGTTGGTTTACGAGATTGCTAGAGTTCTCTCACAATGTACACCGAGAAAGTGGACACCCATGTATCTTTATTTGAATTATACTGAAGTGGAAGACAAGCATCCACATGACAATCTTTTTATGTGTAATGAAACAGTTAAAAGTACAGAAAGCCAGAGATAGATGGAGAATGCTACTACAAAGGCGATAATCGCCGGGGCCATTCGTGCTGGGTAAAGCGAGTTTCGTACCACTGATCATAAGATACGTTACTCGCGTATGCCATTCATCGCTTTGGTATCACGTGAATGACCCAATTTAACGCCTTTAGGCGTTACAGAACGCAGGTCGCAGTGCTTGCCTCCAACTCGATGTCATGCGATGCTCGCTTATACTGAAATAGTGAGTTGCAGCGCACAGCAATAACGTAAACTTCTTTTTAATTGTACCCGCACTTCGCTTTGATGAGCTTCCTACTTTTCTAAAGCGAGGGTAGATTGACAGAAGCTTGCCAGGTTCTTGATTTTCAGAAAACCGCGCCCCAACACCAACGAAGGAGGACGGCCAATCCACGTTCTCATGCCGATGGCTCTCTTTCCACTACCCATTTATGGCCAGCACGGCGATGAGAATGGTGGTGGCGGCGTTTTTCGCAGCGCCGCCTGGGCAGAGTCTGACGTCTATGGTCACACACTTGAGAAGCGGAGCTCAGCCAACGTTTATTGTTTAGCCCCGCCGCGGTGGTCTAGTGGCTAAGGCACTCGGCTGCTGACCCGCAAGTCGCGGGTTCGAATCTCGGCTGCGGCGGCTGCATTTCCGATGGAGGCGGAAATGTTGTAGGCCCGTGTGCTCAGATTTGGCTGCATGTTAAAGAAACCTAGGTGGTCGAAATACCCGGAGCCCTCCACTACGGCGTCTCTCAAAATCATATGGTGGTTTTGGGACGTTAAACCCCACATATCAATCAATCAACGTTTATTATTTTGCACGGTGGTGCTGGTATTGCAGTAGCTTGTATCTAAAGATGCACGGTACAATATTAAATGTATTACACATACAGATACAATTTGTTATCTTGAGAGACGTATTGCGATACAGTATATACAAGATACCCGAAGAGTTTGTACGATAGTATCTTCAATACTGCCTAGCCATGGTAGTCATACAGATCTTCAAGGAGTGGCTACAGCTGTAGTCTTAAAACAATAAAAAAAAGGCTTTTAAAGACAACTACCATTCTATGATGGCGTAGTCTTAATTCAGTTCACAGATTGTTCTCGGCTAGGAAGGCCATCCGGTAAAAAACGTATCTGACACTTGTATAATAATGAAACAAGCCAACAGGAATGTGTCTTATGTATATGCCATATATTTCATGGTGCGAACGTTTCAGACCTTGGATGTCTCCTTGTCCACGGGCTTGCACCAGTAAATATTCGGTTTTCTGGTTTCACAGCCCTAGCTATATTTGGATTTGGTTTCACAGTCCAAGCTGTACTTGGACACGCCATAATGTAATTGTCTGCGGATTCCATATGATTGCCTTGTGTTAACATTCGTTCATATAAACAAGAGTGGACAAACAATTTGTTTTTTCACAATTTGTGACCCCTTCATGCTTGGCCCTTTTAAAGAAAAAACCAGGGCGAATGCGAAATCACTACAAGTGGGTGATTATTCGAAAAGTTGGAATAAATAAAAAAACCAGCGTTCTACTCGATTAGGTGCTTGAATTGAATAGTATATGGGTGCACTCTAAAGAACCCCAGGTGGTCAAAATTTCTGGAACCCTCCACTACGGTGTCTCCTATAATCATATGGTGGTTTTGGTACGTTAAACCTCACATATCAATCATCAATCATGCAATAGTATATATATCAGAAATTCTGAACTTTTTTTAATAAATGGCATTAATAAAAGCCTGAAAGTAACAAAACGTTGCAATAGAGAAGGGTAAGGTTGCTTTTTTTATACATCCTATTACGAAGACGTCTGCAGCCCAAAATTTTGCTGGACCATCGACGCTATGTTGATTACAGAACGAAGGCGTATATACGAAACTCCAGTGTCGCCAAAGCGACAGGGTGAGCATTCTACTATATACATCATGGTATTCATTACGATGTTGACGCACGAGTATTGTTTAATATATAAATAAGGATTTTATTTTGTCTCTGCTAACAAAGCGTAATGTTGAATACTGTGGCCACTTCTGTATTTGAACAAGCAACGAGAAAATATTTATATAAGGCTCTAGTTGCTGCTGTATAGGAGCTTTCGTCAGTTTACCTCATTCTGGCAATTTCTATTCACTTCTTTGTTAAAACTTGTGAATTTAACTTTGTGCTATCGCTATTCGATTTGATTCCCAAATTGATTATTTGCACACGCCTAGACGCCACGGCTGTCCTCATGATTTGTCACAGTATTCCAGGGGGTCGTAATTTCCGGTGATCTGCAGTACGGCGTCTCTCATAGTCATATGGTGGTTTTGAAATAGTTAACTTCGTTAATTATTAATATGTATCGCATGTGTTCATTTTTTTTTACAGTGAAAGCTGTTATCAGATCCAAACTCGGGTCACGCGCCTCCGTAGTTGTACGCCGCTGCCGCCGCTGTCGCTGTCCATAACCACATCATACGAATTAAGAGAGAAAACAACAAGCGCCAAGGACACAGTGGGGCTCGAACCCGGATCTCCTGGGTGCCAGCCCAGTGTTCTATCACTGAGCGACGCCTGTGCTTCGGACTTGCTGGCAAACTTGCTTTAGGCAGGCTTGATGTCGGAAAAGCAATCACGTTAATACGACTTATAAAGGGTTTTAAAACAGCGAGAGAACAAGCAGTTGTCGCACAATGTAAATAGCGTAATGAGTGGGCCACCCAATGCACCAACCCATTACAAAAGCTTGTTCTTGTTCACCTAGTAACTGTGGCACATACCCACTTCAGGCATAATTACTCATCGTCGTCAGCCACTGCGTGAACAATCGGCACACAATTCCTTGCATGTGTTTAATGGATACCACACTTCTAAAAAAATGACGAAAAGATAGCATAGCGAATGCCGGTCTACTGCCAAACAAGTTTTAATAATAATGCTCGAGTGGGCATCAAGCAAGTGTGCTCGCAGTATACTTACCCAATGAGTGTTTAGAAAAGACTCTGAAAGGCCGCTCTTGAAGCTTTCGCTTTGACTGTGCTGCGGCTTCTACGAAGGCCAGGCGTTTTTTTTGTGTCCTGATCTCTTGGTGCTATTTTCTACGTGACCTCATAACTTTGATGTTTCATTGCGATATTTTAATTACACCACTAACGACAACTCTGATTGCTATCAGGGCTCGTTTATCCTCCTCGGCACATGTGCATAGCATTTCTGAGTTAGCATTTCTTCAAAACTGCATTTCGTCAAAGTTGTTTACCACTCGCCTTGGACAACTTGACGTGTCTCACGAGAAGGTAAAGCAGTCACTGTCTCCAGCCTTGAACACAAGTCTTCTTTCTGAGATATCAAGTTTTGCATAAACTCTGTTTATTTTCCTAGCTGCCCTTTCAAGTTGCATTTACCAAGTCACTTCTTTTAGTTGCCGAATTGGTCTACCACCCAACAAGTAACATTATAACTCGAAGCCTTCATCTTCGCCTACGTGTACAGGCAGTGGGAATGTGTGCTGCCTCATTATTTTCTTGTTTAAGCTCCATGTCTCTTCGCTATCGATGCCTCTTTTCGCACTTTATTTCTCAGGTTTTAACCCAAGTTTTTTTGGCTTTTGTGACTCCTATAGTGATAACAGAAATTACCTTGACGGTGCGCACCAACGGGTCACACTTTTTTTTTCTTTTCGCGCTAGAATTTCCTCGTTCACAGCTCGCCTACAGTGTTATTTTCGCATAACCATTCATATGGAGTCCAGAACACTGAAGCCGCATTTCTATGGGTGCGAAATGCAAAGGACGGCCATAGAATTCGATTTAGGAGCCCATTAAATTACCCCAGGTGGTGGAAATTACTTTGTAGTCTCCAACCACCTCACACCTCATGATCATATCATGAGGCCGTCTTAGCATGTGAAACACTAGCAATTGTTATTATAGTCAATTAGCTATACTTCTCAACTCAGCGACTATCAGGACAGTATTGACGTCAGATGTGATGTGCTGGGCAAAGTTTAAGGGGATTAAGCTCGTACGCTGTGGTGAAGTTACTGAAAGGGGTGAAGAAAGAGATAGTCCAATGAGCGTGCACACATTATGCACATTCTCGAAGTATCCAGTGCTTATCATAACAGTTTCTTAAATTCCAATCCTTCACATATGTGCTGACAGGAGTGTCTCTCGTGGCCAAGAATACAATTTTACCAACCAATCATTTACTATCCTTCGCAATTGTGCACATTCTCGAAGTATCCAGTGCTTATCATAACAGTTTCTTAAATTCCAATCCTTCACATATGTGCTGACAGGAGTGTCTCTCGTGGCCAAGAATACAATTTTACCAACCAATCATTTACGTGTGACTGAAAGGAATACCTTTGAGCGACATGCGTCCTTCATTCATTCCATGGCCACACCAGCCACACGCGCCGTACTGCACATTTTGTCCCAGCTTATTTTCCACTTACTAAACCAGCGAGTGAGCCTCGAGTACACTTTTACCTTTCTTGTTTATATCCCCTTGACGTTCATGATAACTATATACGCACGTTTTGTTAAGTGGTCACGGTCATCATCTATTTATTACCCCCATCTTATTGACGGGCCGCACACCGTGACCGTCATTGCTTTCGCGTTGATTGTACCCGGCCAATGCACACACGACAAAGTAGCGGCACGTGTGACCATTCGGTAAAGTATGAAAACCAACGGAAATCCGTCATCTAAGGGGAAAGTGTGAGGGTACACCAGAGAAAAAAGGTGCCTCACAGAACAGACACACTCAATTATCCTTGAAGGGTGGACACACGCGTGCCAGCCACCATTACGAAGGATGCGCATACACTGAACGCGTGTTCTCGGATACATCATTGTGACTCGTATATATCGCTTTTTCTTGTACTACGGATTCAGAGTTGGTTTTTCTATTTTCCTATATAGCGCATAAAGAAACAACATTTTCATTCGCGTTTTTTTTTTTTTGCACTGACTTCGCTCTGACATTAATTAACAACCTGTGCGCACTTCATGTGGCCGGAACTCAAACGCACTACCAACGCGCATACGCGTAAAATCTGCTAACAATTAGTTTTTTTTACTTCGATTATCCGGGAGATATTTAGGTGCGCACATAATCTTGACGCTGACAACCAAGGATAACCCAAACTGATGAAGTGGGAAGGTAGTTAGAATGCCAATGACGTAGATCAAATCATTTACTTCCGGATTAGTTTCACTTAATGGTGGTGGCAGTGGTGACGATGTTGGCACATGCGGGGTTAGCCTGGCAGACCTGGCCGGCAATTGCTTCCTCCGAACGATTTTTTTTGTGTAGTTCGGCTCACCAAACACCACTTTATCATGTATCTCGTATAAAGTGTAAATTATATGAACAACTTGCTTTCGCTGATTGTCGGTTGTCTTGAAAGTGCTTCGTCGACTAGGGCATCTGCTCTCCCCCGCCGCGGTGGTCTACTGGTAACGTACCCGGCTGCTGACTCGCAGGTCGCGCGATGGAATCCCGGCTGCGGCTGCTTTTCGATGGAGGTGAAAAGACTGTAGACCCGTGTGCTCAGATTTGGGTGGACGTTAAAGAACCCCAGGTGGTCGAGATTTTCGGAGCCCTCCACTACGGCGTCTCTCATAATCATATGGCAGTTTCGGGACGTTAAATTCTACATATCAATCATTAGGGCATCTGCTCTTCCGGTACCACAGACACCAACACGCGAAGGTATCTACTGCAAATTTTTATTGAGGGCTTTTTCGGTAGCGTCTTTCAGTGATGCTAGCGACTAGCGACAGAACTAGCGGGAGACCCTTGAGAAAGTTGTTGCATTGCCGACTTACAGTCTGATATAAAACAGCTTGTTGAGCAGGTCCATTCTTCAGTTTGTATAGAGCAGAAGGTCTGGAGCTGCATGGCCTGGCCACTTGGGCCACCTAGTCTCTTCGAGAGTTGTGGAGAGCTGCGCTCTCATTCACTGTCTAAGAGACTAGCCGTGGTTCAAGTGGCCAGACAATGCAGCTCCAATAGATAGAATCCAATATGCCGCAGCAGAGCTGTCATTGTCGGTATACTGACGAAACCATCCGCGTATACGTGAAGACAGTTGGAATACTTCATCTCCAAATGCTCGAGTACCAGACAGCGTGCTTTTGTCGATGTTGATCGCTTGTATTGCGGCCCAGGGATGCCGAGGTCAAATAACATCAGCTTGTTCCACTTGTTGCTGCGTTTCACGTCCACCTTCAACGTGGTACACGCATTGACAACCAGCCCGAGTCTATGCCTGCCTGAGAATTCACCACCATCACATCTAATAAGACATCAAAGTTACGGCGCACCGATGCATAAGGTACAATTGACGAACGCTCCATCATCGAAGCCCCATGCACTAATACCTGCAAAGTCTATACAGATGCTGCTCTCCTACAAAACGGCGGAGGGACATCATTCCTGAGTACTACGCGTAATTTTGTCAGTGGTCACCAGCATTATCTACCTACGGAATCAAGTCCTCGCGTGATGGAGCTTCAAGCCATCCAAGACGCAATCGAGGATGCCATCTCAGAGCTACCTAAAATAAAGCAAATTGAAGTAATCACTGATTTCTTAGGAGGTATTAAGGAGCTCAAAAAATCACAATGTGATGAAAATCTGCGAGGTGATTTATAAGATGAACCACAATACAGCTACTTGCGTCAACGTACATTGGATTGAAGGTCATGCTGCAAACCCACACAACATTGCTGCTGACCAGCAGGCGCAGTGCCTTCCAGATATAGACCTTCGAGCTTTTCCTCTTTCACCTCAGCCCCTGAACTCACTCTATACACGTAAAACTGTTCTCTGGCAGGATACACATGCTCTTACTTCACCGTGTGTCTGCTCTCTCCTCCCTTACCTTACTAGGGCGCAGGAAGTTGTGCTTAGGAGGCTTCGGGCAAAGCTAGCCCTTACACCGGCCATTATATCATCATGGAACTGGTCACATTGACCAGTTGGGGATACGTTCCCGTATTGTACCACTTCAGTGATGCAAGCAAATGCATACCACCTCATGTCGAGGGTTACAGCCGGAACTCTCCGGTCACCTCCTTCAAGCCAGCCTTCGCTACAGTCACACAACCAGTCACAACCGCTGGATACATGACAACGCATTGCACAAGAGGCTACTTCTATTTATACACAACACCGGCCCAACGGCGCACATTTACTACACATACACGGAAAAAATATTATGCCTTGAAGGCAAGTCTATGTCGCAATAAAAAAAAAAAACCCAAGCCTGGTCGCTTTGTTACTTCCATTTGGGGCTTTTAACCCCCAGTGTATTGCCAAAAACTTGTGCCAATGGCGAGTTACGCCAGTGTGTATAGAGACTTCGTAGTAAGAGAAGGTACCATCAAAATGCCCCAAGTGATCGCCCTTGATACTCAACGAGACATAAAGGTGATAGCTGAAAGTAACCCATGCTTTATCAAAGAAATGCTTCAGAAAGCGCTTACCTCATTTTTAACGCACTGCCGTCACATTGCTGCATCTACAGGTCGTTAGTTTCTTTTGTTGAAATTTGTTGTAAGAATGGTTATATGTTTGCTGTTTATCAAAAGGGATTTCACCTTTTCGTTTTGACGCACATCGCTACAGCCTTCCTCAATATCAGACCCAGTAGAATAATAAAACGCTTGCAGTGTTGGTGCCAAATTTCAGATGGGCCTCATCGAGCGTCATTGGGTTACGCAAGCACTCTTACATTCAAACGCATGGCTCAAAAATGATAAGTGGCGAGTTCCATACACGTACTCCCAACGGCCATTTTTTGTTCTTTTTTTTAATGCTCAGGGTGGTTTTTTTACTCTGAGCGAATAACGTTATTCGAAGGTCGCAGGTTCGGTTCGCGCCCATGGCAAGTTCTCTTTTTACACACTTTTTTTTTCCTCACATTCACATCACAATTTGGTCTAATAATTTCCCCTATACTTTCCTTGGCATTGTTGTCTGTTCGATCTAATTATTATTGTGTCAAACCATGAAAAAACGAGCCCTTAGGTACACACTTGTTTCCCTTATTCATTAACGAGGGTCTCGTACTGGCAGACTTGGTGCATTCAGGTTGTATACGAGGGACTATTGATCAGCTGCCAGCTCGTAATAAGTTCACGTGCTACGTGATGCCACACAGGCTCATAAAGAGTGTGCTACACTTGCCGCCATGGCTACTGAGGGCGCGGACTGACACTCCCACGTTTAATTCACATATATACCTAATAAAGTGGCTGGGAGGATAGCCGCTGGGGTAGCTCAGCGTTATTCGAATGTCGCAGGTTTGGTTCCTGCCCATGGCAAGTTATCTTTCCACCCACTTTTCTTTTTTCACATTTACATCACGATTCGGTCTTATAACTTCCCCTATACTTTTGTTGGCATTATTGTGTGTTAGATCTAATATATATATATATATATATATATATATATATATATATATATATATATATATATATATATATATATATATATATATATATATATATATATATATATATATATATCACAGCTAAAAAGGGGGGTCTTTGCCCCTCCCCCCTCGCGGAAGGTACGCCACTGTTGCACCCCAAATTTCGTGACACCATTAGTAGTTACAAGGATAAAATAGACAAGTCGAAAAATAGTTCAGCCTTATCACATTATTAAAAAGGCCATAAATGTGTAAACATGTTTCCAATAACAACGACATTTGTGTTCTCAATCGTTTCATCGCATTTCATCACTGTTTTCTAGCTGTTTTTGATCTTTCGAAGAGGACATGTTTTTTTTTTTACTATCATTGGTGTACGAGCCCGTTGAACTTGGCCATGGTTTAAATAGTGTGCATTCTTTTCAATAATGTTAGTTGTGAGAAGGCATTGTGCAGTGTGTTATACTTCTTGTGTCCTAGTTTCTTGCGCTGCCTATTTCAAAGATGCACTTCCAAGGAGTAACGCTTCGAAAATTCGTGCGTATGTATTGCATTTAGATGCACCAATTTAAATCACCGTCTCTGCAAAGTTAAATTTTTCGAAGCTGAGAAAATTGGTTCACCCATAAAGCCTGAACATGACAGCCATTTTCCCGGCGAAAGGTCAATCTCATTGCAAACATGAACTTCTTTTGGCACGTGAATCCTCAGGTAATATATAATGGTTATTATTACAATATTATTTCTTGTTATATTTGAAACGTCTTAACTTCGTTGTGCCTAGCTTAATTGATACTCATTAATTTCAAAAATGAGATTGTGTAACGTAACCCATATTCCGCATTCAGTATAAATATATATGCCCATATGTCATCAAACTCATCCAATCGTGAGTTTGCGAAGAAAGAAAACTTGTGAATCAAACAGTGCCAGAAGCGAATCGAATACGAATATTATCACACGTTGATCTTGAACAGTTATTTTTAAATAAATAGTGCATAATTTCCAGCCTTCTCTCCATTGATACCAAACTATCTTCGCATGCTTGTACAAGCATCATATTATTTAAGCTTACGTTATTCCTGTTAAGTATTACAAAGCTTGCTTTATTAAGGGAAGATGCGAGTTGAAAAACGAGTTTTTTTTTCAAATTTACTGATTTTTAATGTTTGCCTATTTTGGTAAGATTAGTACCTCTACTATTATGAACAAAAAACACAGGTCAAGACTTGACTGGAAATGCTTTAAAATTTCATCTAAAGAGCACAAGGTGCCTGTTAAAAAGGTCCAAAGTGTGCAGTCTTCGAGCACCTTGCCACCGATAATGCGCCACCGCTCGCCATTGTTGATCGCATTAGCCGAAGAGTCGAGCCTCACTCTTCAAGCAACAACAGTTTGCCTCGCTGATGCGGCGCAAGAAATAACGAAAAGAAGCACGCTTCTGCGTTTTCTACGAGCGCCGCGACTGGCTTATCACGTGGTACGGATCGGGGACCGCCATTGGCCGCTGCGCACCTGTATGTGCTGTGAAGCCTATTTGCAGGGTCCATGTCTTGTCGAGCAGCGCAGCTGAACAATGCTTTTCTCGTGTAATTATCTCCGTTATGAAGGAAAAAAGCATTGCTCGCAAGTGAAAGCCGTTGTGGGGCTTTCACATGCGACCAATGCATCAAAATCAAACCATCTTGCGATCAGTGCCAAACTTACGGTCAATGCATCAAAATCAAAACCAACGCATCAAAAGTCATTCATACCCGTCAGCCGGAAAGTTCGTGATGCGGCAGTGGATGACGTCAGTACCAATCCTGCGAGGTTGAAAGAGCTCGCAGTGAGAGAACTTAGCAGGGACGACATTGCCATTATGTGCGACGGTATGTGTCACAAAAATGGCCGTAAAATGGCATGACACTGGACTTAATTTGGATTTCGCAGTCTTGTCGAACTTCTTAGCTTGCAGTTGGCACAAGGCTCTGCCAGATGGAGCGGAAGTTTGGCAAGTGTTTCATGGCTCCGTCTGTGAGCGAAATGTCTGTGAGGAGTCAGCTCGAAAAAGCCGAGAGGGACAAACTCATGGGGCTGGCGTATTTTAGTCGCAGTGGCCACTACAAGAAGGATTGTTCTTTTTATGTGCAAGTATCAGATTTAAATATATCTTTCATGAATAAAAACTCAATTTTAACTTAAAAACTCGTTTTTCTCAAAACACAAATTTTGCCATTTTTTTTCAATGTGCCCCTCCTTTTTCGGGCACTTCTAGTGCTCGAATCTCCATGAAAGTTTGCCCAATTTTTTAAAAAGTATGGCGAATGCAATTATCTAGCTTAAATATCAATATTTTATTGTACAACAAAAATTCCAGGGTAGGTGAAATACGGACTTTTTACGTCTATGATTTTTCATGCCTATTGCATATTTTGTATGTGCATCCTAATTAGTTATTTGAATTCTACACTATATTTCAAAGATTATGAGCTATCTATGGTAAAAAATTACGGAAGTTCAGGAATGAAAAAAAGGGGGGGGGGGGAATGGTTAAGGTTTTCACTTTGTCATTTCGCAGAGCTGAAAGTAAACAACTTGCAAGAAAACTAATCATATATTTGAAATCAGCATGAAAAGTTCCATAAACAGCTCTAGTTTCATTGCTCTAGGGTGAATATTAAAAAAAGTGTCTTCGAGTAGCATCTCCCCTTTAAGGGGAGATGCTACTCGTGCACTGTGAAAAATAACTAAACATTTTGTTCGTCAATCCAGGCTCTTCGGAATACGCAGTCATGGGCTGTGATGATGATGATGATGATGATGATGATGATGATGATGATGATGATGATGATGATGATGATGATGATGATGATGATGATGATGAAACATTATTGCTCTAAGCAAACAACTTATCAGGACCTAACGTGGGCGGCTTCATCAGCCTGTGGCCTATACTCGCCCTCAGGTGCCCTGTTCGCCAGAGCTATAGATGATCCTGGGTGTTTAAACTGAACACCCGGCTTTCCCACCGCTTCTCGGTTGAAATGCACGTGAGAGTGGCGCTGTGCACGTCCGCACACAGCCACCCCATACGGCGCGGAGTGTCGTGGGCGTGCAGAAGTTGAAACTGCACGAGGCATGCGTGGTCGACATCCTGCGGAGCTTTGTGCTGGAGACGTAGGATTTCTCTTGTAATCATCTGAGAGTAACTGCTTCGAGTTGTTTTGAGTCTTGGATGGGGGGGGGGGGGGGGGTGTTATAGTGTTTAGAAGGACATTTAGAGTGACTACCCAATATATTAGTATAGCTTCACGCCAAAATCATAAATGCGTGCCTAGTGCGATGATGGCAGACTGGGAGAAAAAAAAAGGACCTTTTTTCTTTCGAATGGTTTTGGCAGGTGGACTCCTTATTGTAAAAAGTATGTTGTAATTAAATGCGTATGTGCAGTCTGGGGAGAAGATACATGTTCAGCGCCCATGAAGAATACCTAGCTATGCCAATTGTGATAAAACGTAAAACACTATCAGTTTTTTTTTTTTTGCAAGTGACTGTTTTTAGCAGGAATAGTGTCGGCCAAAAAGAGTATATTGTTCGCGCTTTTTTCTTTCTCTTTCTCTACTGCTATACACACGGTATTTTTTATTGCTTCATACTTGATTGTATACAGTCGCAGATGTGAAACATTCCAAAAAGTTGTGATTTGTGATAGTGACTACTCGATTCGAGGGTCAAAATCGAATGTCACCATATTCTATTAGTAATTCCAAATATTGAATTTTTTGAACACCTTTAGCATATCTTTAAGCTTAATTGACTGGCTTCTTATCATCACTATTTTTTTGTTTTATATTAAATGTGTTACTTCTACCCGAAAATCAGATTTCATTCATTTCGCTCTTCGGTTGCAGGTGCGCGCCCACAGTGTCAGAATTCCATCTCACACGCAATGCTCGCCGCCGTGGTTGCTTCGATGGGCAGCCATCGAGCAAACACAACCGTGCGCTCGCGTGACAGAAAGAGAAACAAAGGCGGCGCCTTTATTAGTTTTCCTCGTGGCTTGTTCGCGTGCATGCATCCAACAGCCGCTCATCCGTTCCTTTTGTTTTCCTCCATCGCACCGCTTCGACCCGCGGGTCTTTGCACCACACGCGAATATTCCCTGGCGCTTCTGACGTCAAATCGGCAGCAGCACGACTCCAGCGAACCCTACTCATGTGACGGCCTTCTTGGCGGAGGTGCGGCCACTTGGTCGCTTTTCGCTGAACAGAAAACGTAGTGCAGCTTCGCGACGCTCCCGTGCAGAAGCAGTAGCGATACGCATTCCCTATGTAGGCCCACACCCTCCCCGTGGCAGCTGCAGCGTTTGTATTTTCAAAGCCTCTCCCCCCCCTCCCCCCCCGCCCCAACTCGAATATCTTTCTTCTCGGTGGCAGAGCTTTTCGGGTGAACGCTTTGGAACAAGGCTCGCCTTGAAAAATTCGTTTGCTCCATGGTAAACGCATGTGATGCGCGGCCTGACATCACCTGACGGACAAGGGCCGTTTCGCTGGCGTCCTAATTATCTGGCTCTGCCTGCGACGTTGCGAGACGTGCAAGCTTTGCGCAATCCGTTAGGACGGCGCGGACGCCGGTTAATGAGCTGAAACAACATTAACTCTTAAGGAGAATTCTCCGTAAAGCGGGACGGTGCTAAAAAGTGAACGCCGAATATTTCTACATCACAGTGCAACAAATCGGATGTTTAGAAGTAGCCTTCCTGTCGGTATTGTCTGCAATGGCGCAACCGCTGTACAGGTGGCTGACCTTAAAATTCAACTCACGTTGCTCCATTCCGGCAGTCACATTTCCACCGTCGTAAAATGCATAAACAATGGAACGTACTGTTTATTTTCCTGGTCACTGCCAACCTTCGAACAACAAGAACAAAACTACACCATCTCTCGCTAAAGAGAACCATGTGTAAATGCGGAGTGGCGGGCGCTAACGCTTATATTGGCGGTGGCGTTGACGATGGCGCTCATCGCGGTGTTGTGCCGCAGAGAAACCTGGGGAGGCGCAAAGCACACAGTGATGTACTATGTTTCCTATTGGAAGATGCCAAGCGCTGCTAGTGGAAAATGATAGACAGGAGACTCCGAGTGGTCAGAGACACGCAATCCACCTTTAGGTAATGCACACGGTGCGAATTTTAATCGTTCAGTAACGCACAGGAGAAATCACCCACCGGCAATACGTTGGAGGTCACGGGGTGGCCAGTGAACGGTTGTGCAGCGCGAGCAGTCGTTTTTCTAGTTGTTGTTTTTTTCAATCAGGAAACTTGCTAACAGACGCTGCCTGCTTCGGCGCAGTGGAGGTGCAAACCTCGCTGCGAGGGATTCCTAGAGGAAAGAGAGGGGGAATCGAGTGTATGCCAGCAGACGTTGTCTGCGTCGGCGTTGCGAGACGAGAGAGTGGTGAGCGTAGAAAAGAGAGAGAGGAAAGGAAACTCACACGGGCAGTGGAGCGTGGACGCCACCGAATAAAGCTGGCTCGTGAGATGCTTGGCATCTAAAGAAGGCTTGAAATTGTGATTAAAGTTCCCCAGCAACACGAAACAGGTTTTCTATACATGACCCAGCTGTCGGCGTCATGGGGCACAAAGCAGGGGTGATATGGCAGCGCGTTGCAGATGCGGCCACCCGCTTCGGTGTTGCAGTGGTTATAGTGCCCGGATGCGTACTCAAAAGTTGCGCGTGCAGTCCCAGTCCCGACGGTCACATATCGATGGAGACGAAATGCTAGAGACCCGTGTATTGTGCGATTCCATGCAGTGCACGTTAAAGAACACCGGACGGCCGAAATTTTCGGAGCACATTCATTACAACGTACCATTATTATATCATGATTTTGGATTACAAAACTGCACATATTACAAGAAACTGCAGCCATACCATGCACATCCCATAATTTTCACATCGAAGCCGAAAAGCATCGCTAATTATTGCGTCAGTTGAGCTCCGTAGTGTTAGCGACGGGCGGATGAGTAGATGAGACTGCTCGATTTGTTTGCATCAGTGGTATAAGGTCATTGCGCTGAGCATGAGCTATGTTACTTCTGTATCGAAGAACAATATTTGGTGTGGTTAACCACTTTGCGAAGCGAAGCACGGGCATTTTTAATGTGTTGAAACGGAGAAAATAGAGCGCGTCTCTTCAGTACTGCAGTTACAAATGAGATTGTTGGATAACGGAGACGTCAAGAAAAAGGGGAAAAGTGAAAAGACGGAAAATAATTTGTCAGAAACATGCATGTATGTGCGCGCTAACTGTGAGAGCCTTTCATGAAGCCAAGTACAGCTCTTTCATATGTCGCTGTGTTGATGTCTCGGGCGAAATGACCCAGAACTTCCTTTTCCATAGCGGGTTGTTATCGAAGTAGCCTAGCACATGGAAAAGCGATTATCTTTATAGCATATTTAGGCATAATATGTCGTATTATTCTACTCCAAGACTCAAAGACACTGCAAGAGAAAGTATTAGATCATGATCGTCCAAACTGTCAGCGTATTTATGTCTCCTGTAGACATCTCCCAGTGATTTCCAATTTACCTTATCCTGTACAAATAAATTTTACAAGTTTGAATCCACTCTGTATCAATTCTGTCGCTCTAACTCACCACCGGTTTCTAATAACAATATCTCCCAGCTGCGGCGGCTGCATTTCCGATGGAGGCGGAGATGCTGTAGGTCCGTGTCCTCAAAATTAGGTGCATGCACGTTAAAAAAAACCAGGTGGTCGAAATTCGCAGAACCTTCCACTACGGCCTTTCTCATAATCATATGATGGTTTTGGGACGTAAAACTCCACCTATGAATCATCAATATGATAACAATATCTGGGGTTTAACTTCCCGAAGTCGCACATGATTATGAGGGTCGCCGTAGTGGAAGACTGCGGAAGTTTCGACCCTCTGGTGTTCATTACCGTGCACTGACAACGCACAGCACACGGGCCTTTGCCATTTCGCCTCCGTCAAAACGCGATCGCCGCGGGCGGTATCAAATCCGTGACCTTCGTGTGAGCAGCGAGCACCGTAATCACTATACTATCACGGCGAACGACCACCTGTTTTTATACGCTTTAACTAGGCACCCCAGGTTCATTTCTTGCGCTTAATTTTAAGTGAAATATCAACTGACCTCGTTTGTTTTCAGGCCCTATTTGTGTCTTCTGATCTCTTAATGTTACGCAGTTTATTTTACGTTCCGTCATACAGAGCGTGTCTCTAAACATTTTCTCAAATTGCTTTGTTATCATCCCAGTGTCATACCCATATGTTAGAACGGGTGGTACGCAGCGATTTCACGTGTTTCGCTTTAGGGACTGCGGAAGGTCACCAGTCATATTTAAGAATATTAGCCGCGATTGCTTGATTCTATCCTTATTTTTCAGTGAACTTAATTTTCGTGAGTAAGCCCTGCTAGTAATTGACCAAAGTGCACGTACCCTTGTACAAATTTTAAAGTTCAGTTGCTAATTGCAAGTCTTCCTTTTTCACCAAGATTTCTAGCGTCACCTTTATCTTCAAAATATTTCTATTCAGCCACACTTTATTAATTATTAATATTGGGGTTCAAAGGTCAGAAAACCACCGTATGATTACTAGCGCCGCTGTAGTGGAGGCGCCAGAAAGTAGTACTTCTTGGCTGGCTACCACATTTTATTGGTTTACGATGACGAAAAATAGATGCTTATTTCTAAATTCCACTTTCACACTCTTTCGAGAAGGAGGCACTCTGCCGTTGATTAGATCTCGACTAGATAAATTATGGAAGTGTTATTGATGTTCCACATGTTAACTCCAGATATCAGTCTAACGGTCTCTTGTACTCAAAGGCTCAATAAAGAGGTGCTTTCGCCAATTCAGTAGCTTCCAGTTGGAGAACATGAACCACTATAGAGGGAAATTTTCACAATATTTAATGCGCGAGTATGCGAACGTGCAAGAGAGGCTTTGTTTGTACTCTAAACCAATGACTTCCACACTATTTTAGTTCCTGATGTTTGTGGCGGGCGTACCAAATATTTACTTTGCCGATGGTAGTGGTACTCCTTCGAAGACCATCTTCAAAGCTGTCACTAAACAGCAAATACGAAAGAGCACTGATGCAATATTGAATTCTCACTTCATTCTGCTTAGAAACGTTTCATGTGATCACCGTCATTCGGTAAAGTACGTGTCGTTGCGCTTTGCGTCACGTTTGTCAAAGTTCTGTTTACCGATGTCCCTCTAACTATACCGCGACTTCCTATGACTCAGGAGCGTAGCAACAATGCCCAGCCAATTGCTATTTCTGACCTAACTCGGCCTCTTCTATTTCATCCTTGATTGCCTCGCGAGAAACCTATCAGGGAAGAAGTGCGGTTCCCTGTTTGTTGAAACGGTGACACCATAGGACCTTCCAAGGTTAATCGCAATGTGCCGGAGGAACTGTTTGCTACTGAACGATTTCTGATCACTATGACGACCCGTACTGCCAATATAGCGGACATTTGCAGCTACAGTGCTTGTGCTCACACACGTTTAACAAAATTATGTCCCGAAGCGTTCAATACAAATTCATTTACGCAGAGTGATTGTTGTAGAGCACTCACTGCTGGAGTATACTAGAATGAGTGAAAAGCCATTATTTGTTATTGTACAAAACTAAACGACTAGATAATAAGAGCCAACACAAGATTGAACGAAACAATGAAACATGTCCAATTTAGGTTACTTGTTGCATGTGTTAATTAGTTACAGACGACGCAGGAAGCTAAGTGCCAGCATAAGCAGCAGAGGCGGTGATATGCTGACGCAAATCCTTTCGACATTAACGCGCTCCCCACCTGCCATAGTCGCCTGACATATATGTAAGGCCTTGCCTGCTATAAGCTTGAGGACATGGGTTTGGTTACAAACCATGGCAGGAGCACTTTGGTTGGGGCAAAATGCCACCACCTCCTTCTACTTAGACTTAGGTCTATAATAAAGAACCCCGGGTGATCCAAATGAATCTAGAGTCTTCACTATGACATGCGTCATGATGTTATCGTAGCTTTCGCTCGCGATACTCGCCTAATTTTTTTAAAACATATTCGCCGTTTCAGTTGGTTTC
>NW_023613905.1:2067500-2155000 GCF_013339725.1 Rhipicephalus microplus
TGCGACCAGCTCACAAACGTGTGCTTTTACCTCGCTGATGTGGCCAGTCTCTGGTTCAAGAACCACGAAGGCGAAATCACCAACTGGTCCGCCTTCAAGACCACCATCGCCGCGGTCTTCGGTCGTCCCGCCGTGCGCAGGCTTCGCGCGGAACAGCGTCTCCGTAGTCGAGTCCAGCGCAGGGACGAGACCTTTACAAGTTACATTGAAGATGTCTTGTCTCTTTGCAAGCGCGTCGATGAATCTCTAACCGAACGCGACAAAATCCAGCACATCATCAAAGGAGTTGACCACGATACCTTCCAGATGCTCGTTGCTAGGAATCCACAGACCGTCACCGATGTTGTCCAGCTCTGTCAGGAGTACGACGAGTTGCGTAAGCAGCGTGTCTCGACGCGCAGGGCCGCTGAAGATACGGCTGAAGTTTCCGCCCTCGTGCACGACGTCGCTGCTGATCACACCGTATTACTGCCCCACATCAAACAATTCATTCGTGAAGAAGTTGCCCGTCAGCTTTCTCTTGTGGCCGAAGCATCCGCGTCAGTGACCTCGTTAGACCCATGTCTACGCCAGGTCATTGAGACACAGGTCACGCAGGCACTGCCTCCATCGTCATCTGTCCCTACGCCGCTGACCTACGCTGCCGTCGTTGCTAGACCCCAAGCCCCACCTGACTCTGGCGCATACCGGGGCACCGTGTCCTCCTACCCTACGACGCCGCCTACATGCACGGCACCCCATCCCGTTTCGCCCCCTTCACCTTCTGTCGTTAACCCATGGCGCACCTTGGATAATCGACCCATCTGTTTCGCATGCGGTTTCGTGGGACATATAGCACGCTACTGTCGCCGTCGCAACTTCCAGCCTCCAGACCATCGGAATTCTGCAAATTACCAGGCTACCCAGAATCCCCAGCGACCATTTTCTCCTATCACCGAATGATTGTCCCCACGACGCCCTGTCGATTCTCACCGGTCATTACCACCCCGTCGCCGATCTGTCTCCCTGATGCTTCGGCGCACGAGCCCCGCTCGAGAGGAAAACTGTCAGCCACAGTTCCGGAGGCAAGAACAGCGTCGTCGTCGAACTTTCTAAGACCTCCTTTTTGTCCGACTAACGAAATTGATGTGCTAGTAGAAGGTGTTGCTGTACGTGCACTTGTCGACACAGGCGCCGTCGTTTCTGTAATTAGTGAAAAACTGTGTCGCGATTTGAGAAAAGTTACAACGCCGCTTACGAATCTTGCTCTGCGTACAGCCACCTCCCATTTCATCGCGCCGACAGCTCAGTGCACAGCACGCGTTCTTATTCAAGATGTTTGGTACGCCATCAACTTTGTTGTTCTCCCACGTTCATCTTACGACGTCATACTAGGATGGGATTTCCTTTCTACCCATCAGGCCCTCGTCGACTGCGCTCGTGCTGAACTCACGTTGACGAATCCGTGCCTTGATATCGACCACCACAGTCCCTCGAAAGTGTTTGCCGCAGCTGACGTCCGCATCGCGCCGTTGTCCGCCGTCCTAGTGCCTGTGTTTTCCTCTGCTGCCACTAACTCGACGCTCCTGTTCCAACCAACTATATCTAGTGTGCAACACCGAACCATCGTCCTCCCGTTTGCCGTCATCAACTTTTCCAGTGGTTCGGCGGTACTTTATGCGTGTAACGTTTCTGCTTGTCCGTACATCCTGCTACGCGGCGAGTGTCTGGGAAGCCTCGAGACCTTAAATTGTATTTTCGAAGACCCGATCTATCCAGACAATCCATTCTTACCGACTTGTGCCATTACACCCGCAACTGACGCTAATGAACCTATGGATGTATTCCGCAAGTCCATTGATTGCAACCTCACGCCTGGGCAGCAGGAACAGCTGATCAAGCTCCTACAGCGTTTTCGAGCCTCGTTTGACCACAATCAGCCTTCCTTAGGTCGAGCGTCATCTGTTGTTCACCGTATAGATACTGGTCAAGAGACGCCATTACGGCAGCGTCCATATCGTGTGTCAACTACCGAACGCCACGCCATCAATGAACAGGTTGACGACATGCTGACACGTGGCATAATCGAACCGTCAAGCAGTCCCTGGGCCTCTTCAGTTGTGTTAGTGAAGAAGAAAGATGGATCCATCAGGTTTTGCGTGGACTACCGACGTCTCAACCGAATCACGCGCAAGGATGTCTATCCGCTGCCACGCATTGACGATGACTTGGACTGCCTACAGGGAGCCGAATTTTTCTCTTCTTTAGATCTGCGCTCTGGATACTGGCAGGTACCCATGGCAGAGGCCGATCGCAAAAAAACAGCTTTCATCACGCCCGACGGGCTTTACGAATTCACAGACATGCCCTTTGGCCTCTGCAACGCGCCAGCTACTTTCGAGCGTATGATGAACTCTATCCTTCGAGGCCTCAAATGGAACGTTTGTCATTGTTATTTAGATGACATTGTCGTCTTTTCAACTGATTTCGTAACCCATTTAACCCGCCTCGAGAAAGTCCTCGCGTGTATTTCTGCCGCGGGGCTGCAACTGAATCTGAAGAAGTGCCATTTCGCCGCTCGAAAGCTTACGATCCTTGGCCACGTGGTTTCAAAAGACGGCATTCTTCCTGACCCGGCCAAACTTACAACCGTTTCAGCGTTTCCCAAATCGACCGCCATGAAAGAGCTCCGAAGCTTCATAGGCCTTTGCTCTTACTTCCGGCGTTTCGTCCGCAATTTCGCGACGATCATCGCTCCTTTGACCAAGCTCTTCGCCGGCTCTAGAGACCTTTCAGCCTGGTCTGCCACCTGTGCCGATTCTTTCAATGAACTGCGCTGCCTCCTCACGTCGCCGCCTATTCTGCGACACTACGACCCATCGGCACCGACAGAGATCAACACCGACACTAGGGGTGTCGGGCTATAGGCGCTATTCTTGCACAGAAAAAAGACGGCTTCCAAGAGTACGTGGTTGCCTACACAAGCCGAACTCTTAGCAAAGCCGAAATCAACTATTCCGTCACTGAAAAAGAATGCCTCGCCATCATTTGGGCGATAGAGAAATTTCGACCTTACGTGTACGGGCGCCCTTTTGACGTCGTGACTGACCACCACGCCCTCTGCTGGTTGTCGTCACTGAAGGATCCAAGCGGTCGCCTCGCCCGATGGGCATTACGCCTCCAAGAATATAATATTCGCGTGGTCTATCGCTTCAGCCGGAAACATTCGGACGCAGACGCCCTATCCCGTTCGCCCCTACCCCCTGACCCGGACTGCTGCGAAAGTCTAACCTGTGATGCCACTGCCGTCACCATCGCCGACATGCCATCTGAGCAACGCAAGGACCCTTAGGTTGCTTCGATTCTAGACATCCTGGCTGGGCGGACGGCTTCCCCCCCTTCTCGCACGTTGCGTCGGCAAGTCGAGCACTTCGCCACTCGCGACGACGTGCTGTACCGACGCAACTACGCAGCCGGTGGACGTCACTGGCTACTCGTGATTCCACGTCATCTGCGATCCGAAATTTGTTCCACGTTTCATGACGACCCCAAATTTGGCCACGCAGGTTTCCTGAAGGCTTATTCTCGCATACGTCTCCGATATTACTGGCGTGGCATGTACTGTTCTATACGACAATACGTTCAGGCCTGCTCGACGTGCCAGAGACGAAAAACTCCCCCTTATCACGCCAGCGGTACCTTGCTACCCTTACCATGCCCATTCCGACCATTCGACCTCGTCGGCATCAATATCTATGGCCCCCTTCCCAACTCTTCTGACGGTAACCGCTGGATCATAGTTGCCGTCGACCATCTCAGGCGGTATGCCGAAACTTCATCCCTTCCCTCGTCTACAGCAAAAGACGTTGCGACTTTCGTTCTTCACAACATCGTATTACGTCATGGAGCACCTCGGGAGTCACTGAGCGATCGCGGTCGCGTATTCTTGTCAGACGTCATCACAGCATTGCTGCGTGAGTGCCACGTCGTTCACCGCACTACAAGCGCATATCATCCCCAGACCAATGGAATGACAGAGCGCTTCAACCGCACCCTTGGTGACATGCTGTCTATGTATATCTCGTCAGACCACTCCAATTGGGACCGAGTGCTCCCGTTTATCACGTTCGCCTATAATACCGCCATTCAAAGCACTACTGGGTTCTCTCCTTTTTTCCTCCTTTACGGACGCGAACCTTCTTGCACTATGGACACCATTCTTTCGTACAAACCTGACTCCTCAGAGTCCACGACTTTGTCTCAAGCCGCTACATACGCTGAAGAATGCCGCCAACTGGCAAGATCATTCACAACCCAAGACCAAGGACGCCAAAAGCACCACCATGACGCATCAAATAACACTACCTCCTACGATCCAGGTTCACTCCTCTGGCTGCATGTCCCTTCTGCTACACCTGGTCTTTCTACCAAGTTGGTCCCCAAGTATTACGGCCCATATCGTGTGCTACAAAAAACGTCACCAGTGAATTACCTCATTGAGCCACTGGAACAATCTTCTGACCAACGTCGTCGTGGCCAGGAAATTGTGCACGTTTCGAGACTTAAGCCCTGCTACGACCCTCCCGTGTTTACTTGTCCATAGGTCGCCAGGATGGCTCCTTATTTCGCGAGGAGTAATTGTAATGAATCTAAATAACGGACGCTCTGCTGGTAATGAAGAAGACGATGATGATCGGTGGCTGTAGTAGTAGCTCGCGCACGCCCCTCGCCATTAGCCAGACCTGCCTGATAAAGCACATTTTGCCAAGCTGCGTCTGAACCTTTCTCGACATACAACACCTCTATTTTAATATATATATATATATATATATATATATATATATATATATATATATATATATATATATATATATATATATATATATATATATATATATATACATATAGGGAAAAGAACTGTATACCTAAGGGCTCGTTTTCCGTGTTTTTGACACCATAATAATGAGATCTAACAGACAATAATACAAAGGAGTGTATAGGGGAAGTTATTAGAACAAATGTGGTGTAAATAAAAAGAAAGAAAAGTGGGTGAAAAAATAACCAGCCGTTAGCGTTCCTGCTCACGGCTGGTTATTTTTCTCCCAATTTTCTTTCTTCTCATTTACATTACATTTGTTCTAATAACTTCCCCTATACACTCCTTTGTATTATAGTGTGTTAGATCTCATATATATATATATATATATATATATATATATATATGTGGGTCATTTCGTTTTTAGTGTTTAAGTGTATTCGGTCAATCTCCGTTCATGGGAATGTGAGAAGTAGTTATGGAGGCATTATACGTCACAAAGACAATTTAGTTGCCTAGAGGGCGCTGCAAAGTTTGGGCACCGATGTGAAACTGTGCCACGCCAAACAATTTATGTAATATAATTGGTTTGAGTATTTATTACGAGTTAATTTGTTCTTCACTTTGAAGACGCTACTCTTTCATTACTATGATAGTTGATTCACTTGTGCTTTAATTTTCTTTTCGCTTTGACAAACATTGCAATATGCTGCATGTTTAGCGTTTTTTTATAAAAATCATAATTATTTTTGCCATCAACATATTTACAATGTATGCTTTATATGCTCCTATATGAAATGATTGAAATGTTTTGGGAGCAAACGAAGCAAATATATTGCGGAAATATTGAGCCAAATTTGAGGAAATCAGCATTTTGACTCATATTGTGGCTTAATTTTCGCAGTGTAGCATTCAAAGTAAAAATATTGCTGTTAAATTGCTAAATAGTGTAATTTGTGAGTAAGATAAATAGAAAGTTCCAAAAAAGTTGATTCTGCTTTAAGGAAGAAAAAAATTCAAATGAACAATCACAAAGTAGTACGATGCCCGATTTTGCTTCACCATCACTGCACAGCATGTCAGCGCGAGGTTCTAGCGAAGGCTTTTCGGCAGCGAATAATGAATGTCATACAACTCCTTGTCGCTTGTTTTAGTAATACTGCTGTATTGAACGTCAAGAAGGGGCAGTAGTGCTTTCGTTACGAAAGAGTGTCTTCCCCCTAGGACCATCAAGAAAAGGCATAGTAGAGTGAATTGCGGCGGAAATATAATGTAGTCAATGGCCTGTAGTAATGTAGTAATGTAGTAATGTGGTCAATGCGTGATCGCTTACCACGTGTGTGTGTGTGTGTGTGTGTGTGTGTGTGTGTGTGTGTGTGTGTGTGTGTGTGTGTGTGTGTGTGTGTGTGTGTGTGTGTGTGTGTGTGTGTGTGTGTGTGTGTGTGTGTGTGTGTGTGTGTGTGTGTTTATAACTCATGATTCATTCAGGCATGTAGTCGTTAAAAACACCAACAACAGAGCTATTTCGTGGTGTACATCGCTCAACTGCTGATTTGCCACTGTGTGAGAAGGTGGTACAACTCGAAGCTCAAGCCATGGTGCAAATGCTGCTTTGAAAATTCATCTCTCGAAGTTGTAACCGGAACTATCTGACACAACGTATCTTAAGTCTTCCAGTGTGCTAAATGTGGTTCACACAGGAGAGTCCAATTCTTGTACTTATATATAATTTGTAAGGCAACGTATAGTCCGATCTGGTGAATGTATGTTCCTGCTTAATCCTCGTAGGATATAAGGCTACACAACAAGCCTACGTTAGGCCGCACTTCGTGCCAGTTACTTTCGTCAAACTATAATAGTCGCATATTCTAGGCAATTGCATTTACCATAATCTCTGCATTTCTTCTTGGAAAGTAATTATCTATTTTCTGAGATGCCATATCCTCTGTTGAGCTTTCTGAAAAGTCGCGCTTGCCGACATGGGTCAATGCTAGTACTATCGAGAGCAATATGAATTGGAACAAGCGACGGTGTGTCGAATAGCCTCGACTCTTCTATCTGGATCCAACAAGGACAACGCGACCATAGTCCTGCTCCTCGTTGGTAGCAGGAGTCAGTTCAGCATGGTTACACTTCGACTTCGGATGCAATGTCGAATCTCGGCAGAACATAGGTGGCATCTGGGAAAAGGAGAGATGGGGAGGGCTTAGATGCTTAGGGAATGATGCTACGCGAACGCTGAAATTTCTGTCGAGAAAATTTCGGCAATGTTGCACGTCTGCATTGATAAGGCCCACTGGTTCTCCCAAGCCCCACCAGTGACACACTGGTCATTTTGGTATTACGCACATAGCCTCGAACCCTACATCGGGTGATTTTGAGTGTCCGCAGTCAGAAACAAAGTGGAAAGGATGCCGCGTTTCCGCTAGGTGTTCACACTCCCGCCTCGATATCGATATCGTTGCTGCAAAACGCAGCCTAGTGCGCCGCAGTTTTCCCTGAACAAGTGGCGCCGTTCCGCGGCGCGGTTCGCTGCTACTCAGTCGCGACTGCAATGGCTGCGTAGACTGGAAAATAGCAGTTCGAAGCGATCAAGCTAACTCGTGTTGCATGTATGGCTGTGACAACCTCTACAGCACCGCCGTCAGTGAGCTGCCGGTCAGCTACCCAAAAATAACACTGTACGGACTTGCGCAGAAGGGTCACGAGTACGAGCGATAAAGCGTCGGATAAAGGTGCACGTAGTGTGCGAGATAAGTAAACGCTTTTCATTTTTAGCGCTTACTATAATTGCGAATTCGTGCTAGATCAGCGTCGGCAGTAGTGGCCGTGCACGTGAATTCGTCGCGACATCCTCCTAGCACCACAGCGCCACCATACCAGCTGTCGAAACCCTGTCAGTGGCTGCTAGCGGTGATTTGAGCTCACATCAACGCGCACAGCCACAAACAATGACCCATCAGTCTATATGCAGTCACAAAGATATTGGAGGTGACGTAGCCTGCCGTGATGCACAAGTCATGCTTTTATTACATGTAAGTGGTGTTTGGGAAGAATTTTGATTCGCATCTTTCGCTTATCTTGTTTTTCGTACATTTCTCTTCGTGTTAACATTGCTGTATCAGCTGCAGTTTCACCGCAACGATCATGCGGGAGTGACAACAGTCTAAAACACCCCCACCCTCCGGTTTCGGCAGCGCCATCCACGTATCACGTTATCTCGGTTTAGAGGGTACTTGCCACTAGCTGGTGTATTTGAGCTCATATTGCTCACAATAGTACATGATGAGAATAACGCGGGACGAGCTCCTTTTAATTCTGCCATGCATTCAGGCGCACGCTACTATTCGTTTCGTTTGCGGTGCCCGAGCACCACTGAGCAGTTTTCACTGTTTTCAATTTTATACGTAACGCTGGTTATCGTAGCCTACTACGTGAACTACTACGATGTAACATCGTATTATGATGTAATAACGCCCGATCGAACAACGATCGCGCCAGTCAGACCAGGGGCACCTCGCCCACAGGAGTGCCGGATCGGACCCTTGGCTTGTAACAAAACTTGGCTGGTACTTTGGAAGAATGTGTCATGCTCTTTTCTACGCTAGTCAGGTCATCTGCCCTTCACGGCGAGCTGGTTGTGAGGATAACGTAGGCGGACCATCACTCTGGCCGTTAGCATCGGACGAGACATCGCTTTACAAAATATACCGTTCTCTCGCGTCTATCCTTGTTCTCGTAGCTCAGGTTTAATATACCAGCCCCCTACAAATATTTGTCACACTGCGTGTACCAACAACTTATCGACAGTGTGTCATACGTGTGTAATTATTTGCTGACCACAGCATCCTCACCCCTCCAATCACGCACCCTGTGAACAAGGATATATATCAGAACGTGGTGTCGCTGCTCCCGGTGGCATGAAAAAGATACTGCAGTAAAGCTGCGATCTGCCTCAGATTGATTGATATGTGGAGTTTAACGTCCCAAAGCCACCACACGATTATGAGAGACGCCATAGTGGAGGCCTCCGGAAATTTCGATTACCTGGGGTTCTTTAACGTGCCCCCGAATCTGAACACACGGGCCTGCAACATTTCCGCCTCCATCGGAAATGCAGCCGCCGCAGCAGGTACTCGATACCACGACCTGCGGGTCAGCAGCCGAGTACCATAGCCACTAGACCACCGCGGCAGGGCTGCGATCTGCCTCAGTTGGTGCATATTCTACGGCTATTGCTAATTTACTCGTTGGTGCATGTTGTATCCTCGATGTTCACCGCTGTCAGTCCAGTGATTGCGCGTGCCGCTTTTTGTGTTTCGTCATTTGGCTTTTGATCTCGATCAAAATCCTCGAAAGCTTTCCACAGATGGACAGTTGCGCCAGAACATATAACGTAGCGAACAGGAGACGCAAAATTAGCTGCCACGATGGTCTTAGCGGTTACGGGGCTCTAGTGCTGCCCCAATGGTTGCGAGATCGAATTGCAGCATAGGTGGACGCATTTCTATGGTGGCAAAATGTACGAGCACGTGTGCTTAGAATTATGTGATTGTTAAAGCATCCTAGGTGGGAGAAATTTCCGTAGCCCTCCACCACAGCGTCCCTGATAATCAAATCGTGGTTTTGGAATGTAAAACATCTATAATTATTATTTGTGGAAGCCAAATGGCAGAAACATGCACAATGCACATTCATTGTGACAACTAATACCACTTATCATGAACGGGAATGCCTGAGGCTTTCTGAGTGCGACATGCACCGCATGACTTGGACGCATTTACAGTCGAAATGAAAAGTGAACCTCGCTAAACTTGAACTCCACAAAGCTCGGCGTGTAACCAATAGATGAAGCACAGATAATCAAGATAAATGGGGAATGTCATCTCCCTTTGTTCGCTTTCCTTAGTGGCCAAAGTTGACAAAGCCAGCGTGATAAATGAAAACATTGCAGCGCCACCTAGTCGGTGCAACGTAGCTTTGGAGAAGGTGTGCGAAACGTGAGGACATGCCGGTACATAAGTTTTACACATGATTGCGCAATTGTTTGGAAAGTATAAATTGCAAATTGCGATAAGTGGGCGTGTAAAGTGATAATAAAATAATATGTGGGGTTTCCTGTGCCAAAACCACCATATGGTTTTGAAGCCCACCGTAGTAGAGTGCTCCAGAAATGTTTGATCACTTGTTGTTCATTACGTCCACTGCCATAATGCAGCACACGGGCAGCAGCCGAGCGTCGATACCGCTACACCACAGTGGCGGCCAGTGGGCGTGTGTGAAAGCAACTCCTGGCATTTGTGACACACGCTCACAGATAATACGCAATCTTACATGACTACTCGTGCATAAAGCTGACATCAGAATTCACGAGCACGTAAACAAAAAAGACAATGAAGACGGCTTTTTTTCTTTTCATCATGCGGTCGTAACATGCAACTAAAAGAGACACGTCGGATCTCCTCACTTTATTTGTTTGTGTGCAACTTACACACGAATTACAAGGTTGGTGCAAGCCGACGTTTTCGTGTGTTCGCGTCGAGTAGACGTAGCCATCACATGAGTGCTGCGAGCCCCTCTGGCGTCACGGGTTTCCTCGATGGTGACTCGGTCACACGCAATCCCAGCGACGCACGGGACGATGAAGGTGCGAGCGCCCTTGCATCTGATGACATCAGCGCCTGCGTGCCCCAGACGCTGAGAGAAAGATCGCATGCAGCAACTCGCCTCCTAGCGATCGGTACAACACTTAAACGGCCAAGGACTGATGTAACCAACGTAACACGATATTATATTGAGGCCGTGTCCCTTAAACCAACACAGCCGTGTAGCACTGTATGGAGCGCAGCCGGATTTTTTAGCGTTGTACGCTACTTTCGTTAGAGCGCTGCAAGCGCGCGCAGAGCCCCTTATGCGTGTGGCGGCAGTTGGGAAGAAGTAGGGCTCACGCCGAAGGCCGACTCTCGCCACACTGCGTGCGGAGGCCGCGGGCGCCATGACCCAGACTTTGTTGCGCTTGTTTTCACCGAGTCCCTTATTCCGCCACGCATTTCGCATGGCCGCGCCCGCAAGGTGGCTCAAACATTATCAATCGCTGAAGTGCGTATTTTGCTCCCCCTATAAGAACTTGCGGTGAGCACGCCATCCTTATGCGAGATTAGTGGTAAAAAAGCAAGCGTGTGCGCGAACAACCTCTGGCCGTGCGAATGCTATATCAACTAAAACTTGGAAGGCTTTTGAGCTGAAAGCATAGAGAAACTTACTTACATAAAGAGCGGACACTTCCGTAAGGCTCTGTGGCTCCTGTGCTGCTTTCAGCGCCACGACTGGCTGGTCAGACCCGATAATGTCTTCTTCCTAAATAAAATAACAAACCTTTTTCTTTTCAATGCTGGTATTTGAACTCGTACCCTCATGCTCCGAAAACGAGTGTCTTTACCACTAGGTTACAGAGCCTTCCTTGCACAAAAGGAATACATCGACCGCACATCTAAACCACGTGAATTTGTATTCTTTGTGCAAAATAAATGCCGAAAAACACTTTCCAGTCAAACTTTACTGATTTTTTGTGGTATAGCATTAAACGTTCTCAGTGGGACACGTTGTAAAGCGGATGTGGAAAATTGCACAAATCAATAAAATTTCTTTTTTGCAAAAATTTGATGCTAAACTTATGTTTTCATTGACCTCCTGAGGCGGCTATTATATGTCGTGAGAAAAGAGTAGAAGCGAGCATGGGCGCGCCATCTAGCGGTTGGTCAGAGCCTGTCTTGCTGTGCCGCGAAGAGGCTCGAGTGGCCACTCTTCATGTAGTATGTTTCTCTATTCTGAAATCGTCGCCATTCCGAGAGTGTACACAGTGGCTGCCACAAAGATGCAATGAAAGTAAACAAAGTATATGAGAAAGATGGACCGGGCCAACAATTTTAATTGGAACATACATACCCGTACATAGTGAAGAACAGGTATAAGAGGTTGCAATGTGCGCATCTATTTACATCATCCGCTATTCGCGACATTTTGTTTCATGTTCATTAAAATCATCTTGTAAATTTTTGAGATCCTTTAAGTGTTCGTGTTACCGGGTGCACTGCTGTCTCGTCCTCCAATAACGTCATTGTAGATAGTATGTCATTGCGTAAATCATGTATTATAAAATAAAAAGAAAACTTTGACATATAATACGGTGCCCTGCCGCAGCAGGGGCATGTGTGGGCTGACTGTGGCAAGACTTCGTGAGCAAGAAATAGGGCGAACGATTGATTAGAAAACTTTGAGTCAACCGAACGACCTTATTGAGCTATGTTTGGATGAGTCCCCACTTTTTTAACAGCTTATTATATGTAACTTCGGCACTCGCCCTCTAATTGCGGAGATATGTAGCTACTATATATCTTGAATGAGACATGTGTATACGGTAAAGTGTGAGCGAGACATGTGTATATGGTGAAACGATGGTCAGGGGCTAACTCAAACAACTGTGCTTCGCAGAAGCATTTCGTGAATCCGCGCTTACTCACAAAAAGAATACTTTTCCTTGCCATTGGACACGTTAACACTGCGGATGACGTATTGTGTCACAGCAACAGGTGTGCAAAATTATTAAACTCGTTCCTTAGGTAAAAGACAGGTGAGAGGTTGCCAGAATTAAATGCCAGAATGATGTGAGGGATTATTTTGACGCCGAATGACTCATGGAAAACAAGAGAAAGATAATGAAGGTTTCTGAAATAGAAAAGTATTCAGTCATCCGTATGTATTGAGAAGCTACACCTCGGAAACGAAGATCCGTAGTCTACAAAAATGGTTGAGGCTTCACGAACTATCCCTCGCCTTGCAGACTTCTGCAGCACTGATTTTCAGAAACTCAGATTTTGTTATCTTTAAAAGCTTATACCACGAAGTAGAAAGAATGTTTGGAAGCTCATGACCTGTACACACATTATTTGTCTATAGATTGTGAGTGTTCTCGATGCCGCCGACGTTATGTACAGTACACATATAAAAAGTATTTTATATCAAGCTAAAAAAAACTGGCAGCCTCTAGCCATTACACACTTAAATACAGTTTACTAGGACAGGCCGACATAGTTCACTGTAGAAAAACAACAACAATTATCAATGAATTGCAACTAAAAATTACTTCCCGAAAACTTTTGTATTTACTATCTATAGAGCTCATGCATCATATCTGGCACCTGTTATTTTGTTCTGTAATTTATTTTCTATGCCATGCCTCTAAAGACCCGCCGTCGTACATAGCAGTATTTGAACTTTATTGGAATAAAACCTACCTTGCGTTTATTTGGGCGATGGGTCATTTCCGGCACTGATTAAGGGGCTGATAAGCCAGAAGAGACTGATTAGCCAGGCGTTGAGAGGAAAAAGCTATGACACGTCAAGGGCCAACTTTCAAAGCACACTTGGCTCTTTCGCGAGACATCAATCGGGGAACCTTGACCAGCAATGCCTGGCGCAAAAAAAAGCTAAAGAAACAACAAAGACGAGGTTCAAATGTCGGAAGGTTTCAAATTCGCCAATAACTCATTCATATAAATTCTAAAGCTGGACTAATTGACATTATTAGTTAAATGGTTACTGTTAATTGCCCAATGAAATGCGGGTCTGTTCATATAATCGCATCACGAAGGCAGAATTCCGGTGCCTATACTCCACGCGATTTCACAAAATTTGTGTCAGACGAAAGTTTACTAAGTGAACGTCGAGCACAAGGTTATAGCTGTACGAGGTCACCCGCGCTTTGAGTGAGCGCCTCGTTTGTATACAAGTGCTCGCAGCTGCAGCTTAAGTAGTGAACGCCTTCAGACAATTTTATTCATAAAGATCGGCGTGTAACCCAACTGGTCACTGTTTTCTCATAGAGTAGATGTGCCTTAGCTGTGCTGAATCGAATGCTGACGAGCCGTTTCCTTGTGAGTAAGCGAAGAAGAAACGAAGTGGATACGTTAAGTGTCTGCTTTGCATGCACTGTATACACTGAAATCGCGCACAGTAAGCAGAACACAGAAAGTGCTCATCTGTGTGCTATGCGCGCCAACGAGCGAGTGCGTCTGTGTGTTCGGCGATGAAAGAAGACGCCGAGGCACGCGCGGATGAGGCGGGAACACGAGGACTGGCAGGCAAGAGAAGAAAAGTAAGGGGAAGACGGTGTGAGTGATTCGAGGCAGTCGAGTGGCCGGAGTCGAGCGCCATTCTCTAACGTTGCTGTCCACGAGTTGAGGCTCCGGGTGTGACGTGGCTGCCAACTTCGTCCGTCTCGTGCGCGTCGGGACTGCAGGCACCAAGCTCCTTTGGAAGTTCCCAGAGACGACCTTCCAAAAGCTGCGCTCTTCCGACTCAGCACCTGATCTCGTCATCATGCCTCAGCATCACGCCACTCTCAACGTCGTCGGTGAGCCCGCGTAAACTTGGAGCATATGACTTTTGTGTAGGAGTAGGGACGTTAAGTGGCTAGCGTGTGATTTCTTTGTGTTTGTATAGTTTGTTCTAGTGTGTGTGTGTGTGTGTGTGTGTGTGTGTGTGTGTGTGTGTGTGTGTGTGTGTGTGTGTGTGTGTGTGTGTGTGTGTGTGTGTGTGTGCGTGCGTGCGTGCGTGCGTGCGCGTGTGCGTGTGCGTGTGCGCGCGCGCGCGCGTGTGTGTGTGTGTGTGTGTGTGTTTTTCTTGAGTTCATAAAGTGTAAGAAACCTGCCGGCAGCCTCGTCTTTATGGTGGGAACGTCCACACTCCCAGCCATTACATCGGAACAACGAAGCTAAACAAACCTTTCTCCTTACACCTTACGTCTACTTTTGCTGTCATTCATTGCAGTTTTCCTCTCATTAAGTTATTTTGCCCTCTACGAAAAATAGCTCACGCTCAGTAGTGCACTTCAGTTGTGCATTTTCGTTTGTGCAGCCCGATTCTCACAATGCTTTAAATGTGCACCCGCACGACCCCTCACCGATATATCTTATCGAAGTTTAGTTTAGCTCATTCATTATACAGACAAAGCTGCAACCTCTGGCGTGCGTATTGACCGAAGTGTTTCATACACAGACGAAAGGAATGACTACATTTCAAAACAGTCGGTGGTTTTCGGGCCTTACATGTAGAAAACGACTTATGTTAGTGTCGAGGGTAACGGTCCGCTCTGTGTTTTCTACGCAAATACAGTACGCCTTCAAGCGCCATCCCAATAATATGATTCAGAGCTCGCGTCGCGACTACTGTTTTGTAAAATCAGCTCGCTATACATTGTACAGGTTACCTCCGCTGCATTAATATCACATAAAAGAGGGCCATATAGCGCCTTAAATATACTTAGCCCCACGGGATTTATCTGCATGATTATCTCTGTAGCGTGTTATTAACTCGGCATTAGAAATGATGTAGCGGCGAATTAAATGAGGCCATGTCACTGCGTTCATAAGTGACAAGGGCGCCGGCTGCGTATTTTTATTTCTACTGCTTGCGTTAGATCATTCGCTGACCCTCTACGACGCAGTGATTTTCTACAAGTCAAGCTGCATTTTGTACTGTTTTTAACTGCTAATTTTTAATTATGTTTTCTTTTAAGAAACTGTGAGTGTTTTTCTGGGCATCCATCTCCATCTCTTTAACCGTCATAATTAACAAAATTTCAGTAAGCGTGAGCAAGAAAAAAGAAATCAACAGTGCTTTGCGTTTCGAATGCAATTGCACTAAAGGTAAATTTTCCTCTTCTGACTAATACAACAAGCCGTTAAACGAGTAATTACCTGCATAAAAACGTTTATATCTTGTGACATATAGGGTGGCATTACTGTATACGAGAATCCGGTGTAATCTTCAATAGGTGCCCGCAAGTATAGTGAAACACATTTGGCAACCGTTCAATTCCTATATTTAGACTGGTGGAATTCGTCATGAGGAAAGTAGTCGTTCGATATTGCATAAGGCATAGTGCCCGGCGAAAGAATCGGACAACCTTAGCAATTTTTTTCCTCGCATGTATTCCAAATAAGCGCTATGTACACAACACGAAGCGTTCTCTTTTCATCCTTGTCTTAGTATCTTATTTCGTCATCATCATCAGCCTGACTACGTCACTGCAGAGCAAAGGCCTCTCCCATGATCCACCTGTCAACCCGGTCTTGTGCTTTCCGTTGCCACGTTAAGGCCAAACCCCATAAACGCGAAAATGCACGCGACAGCGACTAGCGATGCTATGAGTGACGAAACAGGGCGTTCGCGCGACGGATCACGTGGTAGTTTTCGCGAGATCCCTCGGTTCTCCAGATTTGGAAACCGTCACCCATCGCCCGGAAGTGCTGGGCTCAAAGCACCGGAACAGGATGTACATGACTGACGTACTGCCGGTTCTCTTCATGTGGCGCGAAATCACCACCTCATCTCGTGTTCATTTCCGCCCGAGTCACGCGTGAACAACGAAGAAATGACGTAATGTCTATGCACGTGCACAAAAAAGTGCTGCAAGGCAATAATAAACACTTTTCGTTCCATTACACAACAATAGATTTTATTTTAAAATTGCATACCACTCTCTACGCGGTTTTCTTGTACGAGTAGGTGGTCTCATGCAAGCAACGGTGGAGTTCGCTCACCGAAGCCGTCGCGTAAATGAAGTTTGCCTGCGCTAGCGACTGTTCGCCCGAAGGAAATCTACGTGGCGTCGCTCGTCGCTGTTAGTTAGTTTCAGTTTATTTCGGACATAGTTACATGACATGAAATATGTCCACGAGACAAGGCAAAAGGAGAACAGTATGTCTCCTGACGAGGCCTTCACCCCGGACTTACACGTCGGACAGCCAGGAGCAAAATCAGAGAAAATAAGTACAATGCTCATTGCACAACTTATATAAACAAAAAACGAATAGTAAAACACATTAGGACAAAAATTATACAAAGTTTACATTGTTCAGGTTTAACAGTTTCATAATGTTACATAAATATACAAAATTACATGTTTTCGTGTTCAAAGCAAAATAATTGTAATTTCAAGGAGGCAGGAAAAGTAGCTTTACTTGTTTTTTAAAACGAGACATACTTGAGTTCTGATTAGCCAATTTGATTAGGGATGGGTATGCATTCAGCAATGAAATAATCTGATAATCTATAGTTTTAGTATCATAATTAGTTCTTGGTCTTGATCCCGTCAATGAAATAGTGCGAAGGTCATATGCCCCTTGTCTGTTTAGATATTTGCTTGAGAACATGGTGCGATCACGTTTGAATTCGCAGAAAATCATTGCTGCCAAAAAAAGCTGACATAACTCTGAGAATGGTGGTACGTCCAGACTTTTATACAGAGAGCATTTTCGCGGTTATGGGGTTTGGCCTTTATACCTGCGAACGTTTTAACCTCATCAGCCCACCTAATTTTCGGTCTTCCCTTCGTGCGTTTGCCTTCTCTGGGAATACAGTCAGTTACCCTTAATGACCAGCGGTTATCCTGCGTACGTGCTACATGCCTGGACCATGTTCATATTTTTTTCCTTGATTCCAACTTCCAGGGTTTGTTCCCTGGCCCTTTCTGGCCTCATCTTTCCCTTGTGGTTACACCTATCCTTTTCCTTTCTATCACTCGCTGCATCTTCCTCAATTTAAGCTGAACCCTGTTAGTAAGCCTCAAGGTTTCTGCTCCGTAGGTAAGTACCGGCAAGATGCAACTGTTTTATATCTTCCTTTTGAGGGATAGTGGCAATCTACCACTCATGATTCGAGAATGCTTGCGGAAGGTAATTTACCCTATCCTTATTCATCTAGTTATTTACCTCTCATGGTTCGGCTCCACGGTTACTGTCTTAAGTAGACATAATCTATTACAACTTCCAGCGTCTCTCCACCTATCACAAAGTGCTGTTTTCTGCCAAGACTGCTACACATTACTTGAGATTTGTACATATAAATTTTCAGACCTACTTTTCTGCTTTCCGTGTCCATGGTCTGTAATCATGAGCTGTAATTCGTCGCCTGAGTTACTCATCAAGGCAATTTCATCAGCGAATCACAGGTTACTAAGATACCCTCCATTAACTCTTATTCCTAACTCTTCTTAATCTAGAGTCTTGAAAACCTCCTGTAAAGAAGCGATGAATAGCATTTGAGAGATGCCTCCCTGCTTTATACTATTTTTTAATGTGATTCTGTCGCTTTCTTTATGGAGAACTGATGATGGCTGTGGACCCACAGTAGATTTCTTCCAGTATTTTATGTAGGATTTATCGATGCCCTGATTCCGTAGTGCCTGCACTATTGTTGATGTCGCTGCTGAGTCAAACGCCTTCTCGTAATCTATAAAAGTTATGTATAGGGGCCGGCTGTATTCCGCGCATTTCTCCATTACCTGTTTCATCGAATGACTGTGGTCTATTGTGGAGTAGCCTGTGTGAAATCCTGCTTGGTTTTTTGATTGATTGAACTCTAACGTCCCTATAACTCTGTTACCTAATATTTTTATTAGTTTGCAGAGAACGAACACTAAGCTGATCAGCCTGTAATTTTTCAAGTCCTTTACGTTTCTTTTCTAATAGATTAAATTGATGCTGGCGTTCTTGCAAGATCCTGATACCCTTCCTGTCAAGAGACACTTTGTATACAAGGTGGCCAGTTTTTCTAGCACATTTTCTCCGCAATTTTTCAGTAGGTTGATTGTTACCTAATTCTCACAAGCGGCTTTGCCTCTTTGCATTCTTTTTAGGCCTTTCCTCACTTCCCCTGTCGTTACTGGTAGGATGTAGAATTCTTCTGGGCTATTATTGCTTCTAACGATATCATCTTCGCTCTTTCGGCTTCTGTGCAGCTCTCTGTAGAGCTCCTCCATCACCTCAACTATCCTATCCATATTGGTTATCGCATTGCCTTCCTTGTTACCTAATGCATACATCGGATTTTCGCCTATGCACAAGGTTGCCTTCGCAGTTTTTAGGCTTCTGCTACTCTTTACAGCCTCCCCGATTCTCTCCATGTTATACCTTCTGATGTCGGCTACCTTGCGTCTATTGATTATCTTCGAAAGCTCCTCTAGCTCTATTATGTCGGTTGTATTTGAGGCTGTCATAGTTTTTATTCTCTTAATGAAATTTTTTGTCTCCTGAGATAATTTGCGAGTGTCCTGTTTAGTGACTGTACCTCCAACTTCAATTACACACTCTTTTATGATACTAGTAAGATTACTATCTTTCATTGCGTGAACGCTAACGGCGGTTACCTCGTTTAGCGCCTGTAATCTATTCTGAAGCGAAACTCGGAAATTATGTACTTTCGCTCGCACCTTGTGGGTATCGGGCTTGCTGCACTCCGTCCGTATGTAAAGCAAGAACTGTGGAAGCTTAACGTAGAAACAAACAACAACATTTATTTAACTAAGTGCGGCATACGGCAGGGTTGGCCCAGCGACGAGACAGTGGCGCGGTGGCCGCCATCCTTGACCAGTTTCAATCGGCCAGCTTGGCTGATAGCATCCATGCTTCGTGGCAGCCCCAGCCTTTTTCCCTTCGGGCAGCACGCAGTCTGGCCCTTTTCAAGAGAGCAAGTGGGCCACGCGCACCGTTACTGCGCAACACGTGGCGGTATTTCTTGATAGCTGATGCGCATGGTTCCCACAAACTCTAGTTGATTTGATTGATATTGCCACTTGGCCGCTAGTTACGGCGAGCGCAAGCCATGGCTGCCCGCGAGAATGGAAGACGATGTTCTGGGGCAGGGCGTGCTCTGGCTAGCTGTTTTTTTTATTGAAGCAGCCATCTTGCCAGTTTTCGGTGCGTCTCCCCGCCGGCTCAGTTCTTCCTAGTTGAAGACCTTTCTCTGAACTACGGGAGCGTTTGCAGACACCACCAGTCCTCGCTCACTTTGACCAAGACGCTGATACTGAAACTCGTACTGACGCCAGCAACGTGGGTCTTGGTGCTGTCCTCGTAGAACAACAAGAGGGCACAGAGTGAGTGATAGCGTACACTAGCCGCACTCTTTCCCGCGCCGAGGTCAACTACTCCACGTCAGAGAAAGAGTGCCTCGCTGTTGTATGGGCCACGATGAAATTTAGGCCTTACCTTTACGGACGCCACTTCAAGGTAGTGACCGACCATCATTCGTTGTGCTGGTTAGCCAACCTACGGGACACGTGTGGGCGACTGGCACGATGGAGTCTTCGTCTGCAGGAATACGATTTCACGATCGCTTACAAATCGGGGCGCAAGCACGAAGATGCTGATTCATTATCCCGTGCACCTGTCGAAGTTTGTGGCAAAGACACCGAGCATGACGATCGTTTCCTTGGGGCCCTTACTACAACAGATCTGATTACGCGACAGCGTGCGGACGATGAAATTTGCGCAGTTATCGAAAACCTTGAAGGACACCACTCGTCCATACCTCGATGTATTTCTCGAAGTCTGTCGTCGTTCTGTCTGCGAGATGGGGTCCTGTGTAAAAAAAACTCCAATGGCAATGAGAGAACCTATCTTCTAGATGTGCCAACTGACATGCGTGACAACATTCTTCTTGTCTGCCACGATGAGCCCACATCTGGTCACTTAGGTTCCTCTCGAACTCTTGCTCGAGTTCGACAAGCATACTATACTGGCATAAGCTTTCTGTTTCAGTTAAGCGATACGTGAAAAGCTGCCGGGAATGTCAGCGCCACCAATCCCCGCCACTAAAGCCCGCGGGGCTTCTTCAACCAATAGAACCACCCAGAGCGTCATTTGATCAAATAGGAATGGATTTACTGGGGCCCTTTCCGCTATCATCTGCCGGCAACAAGTGGATCGTAGTAGCCACCGACTATTTGACGAAGTACGCCGAAACAAAGGCACTACAACGCGCTACGGCTTCCGACGTCACCCAATTCTTTATGGACCAGATCGTTCTTCGACATAGCACCCCGTCGTGCGTAATCACAGACAGAGGAACAGCATTCACGGCCCAGCTCATTCATGACGTATTCAAGCTCAGCTACATGAGCCATCGCAAGACCACGGCATATCATCCGCAGAGCAACGGCTTCTCAGAGCGACTCAACAAGACCATCGCTGACATGTTATCTATGTACGTAGATGTTCAGCATAAGACCTGGGACCAGGTGCTACCGTACGTCACATTCGCGTACAATATTGCCGTCCAGAAAACTACGCGATTCACGCCTTTCCGTCTTGTCTATGGACGTGAGGTCCAGACCATGCTGGATGCGATGCTTCCACACAATTGCGATGCTTTGATCACTCTTGATGCTGTGCAGCTTACCCAGTACGCCGAAGAAGCATGCCAGTTAGCACGCCTGCACATTACGCACCAGCAGAGTACAGACGCATGCCGCTACAACACTCGCCATCGACAAGTTGAATACCATCCAGGCGATCAAGTTTGGGTGTGGACTCCAGTCCGATGCCAGGGATTGTCAGAAAAACTGCTCAGCCGCTACTTTGGACCATACAAAGTCTTGCGACGCGTGAGCGATGTGAACTACGAGGTAATCCCTGACGGCGCCTTCTCACCACGACGGCGAAGGCACTCCTCGGAGATTGTCCACGTGGTGCGCCTGAAGCCGTACTTCCCGCGGTAGTGCGACTGCGCATGAACCATATCGCTGTTTTTGTGTATGCGCGTATTTTCTGTTGGTTCGCCCCGACTTTGCCTTTGTACTTTCCGAGCATCAGAGTGATGCCTTCTTTTTTTCTCAGAGGGGGAATAATGCCACTTGGCCGCTAGCCATGGCTTGCGGCGAGCGCAAGCCATGGCTGCCCGCGAGAATGGAAGATGATGTTCTGAGGCAGCGCGTGCTCTGGCTAGTTGTTTTTATATTGAAGCAGCCATCTTGCCAGTTTTCGGTGCGTCTCCCCGCCGGCTCAGTTCTTCCTAGCTGAAGACCTTTTGTAGCACGTGACAATATGTTGGCTTTAACGTCCCAAAACCAACATAAGATTATGCAGAGACGCTGTAGTGGAGGGCTTCAGAAATTTCGAACACCTGGGGTTCTTTAACGTGCACCCAAATCTGAGCACACGGGCCTACAACATTTCCGCCTCCATCGGAAATGCAGCCGCCGCAGCCGCGATTTGAGCCTGCGACCTGCGGGTCAGTAGCCGAGTACCTTAGCCACTAGACCACCACGGCGGGGCCAACCTCTAGTTCATTAATTGCCGTCTTGCACACCAGTTTGTTTTTGCTCTTTTACAATCAAGGTGTGTACGAGCTCTTACTATTCCATGGTCGCTGCATCGGATCTTGCCACTTTACTTCTCTGTACAACGCCTGGGTGCACACACAGAATGAAGTATATTTCATTTTTAATTTCGCCATCACGACTTCACCACGTCCACGTACGGTTAGCCAATTTTCTAAGAAGGTATTCTGGATCTGTAAATTATTGAGTCTGGACAACTCTGCTAATGACTCCACTCTGGCATTTCCAGAGCCGACGCCACAATTCCCCACTGCGTGCACGGTCTCCGGCCTGTTTCTTGCCTACATAGGCAATAATTTCACCCATCAAAATAGTATACTATAGCTTTCCTTTATTAATGGCTGGCTCTAGGTATTCATAGAAGCATCCAACTGTCACACAAGTCCCGTTAAATAGGGAGGCAATCGCCGGGCTAATTCCAAGGGCCGAAATATCGGCCCCCCGAACCGCACCACGAAAGCGTGGACAATTTAGAAGTGGTCCTTTTTGGCGCGCCAGCGGACGCCGGCTGTGGCCCAAAGAACAAGTCAGAGCCGAGAGTTGTTAAACAAACAAATTATATTCTCAATAATGGCAGATCGAAAACAATACACAAAAATGCACACTCCACAATAGTTGCATACAATATGTCACCAATCAAACCAATCAAACAACGTACTACACAGTACAATCAGCCACTCTCGAAACAACGGACACAGACAACAATACGCACTACAATGCAGTCGCATGCATTGAACAACCAAGACACTTAAAGACTAAAGAGATAGAAAACCTGTTCAGTCCAAAGTTCTTGGAACAAAAGTCTGGATGATACTCTTCCGAGAATCACTCACTCAAAGTCCAGCGTTGTTGTCGTTCCGCTGCCCCTGAAGTTTTGTCTTCCAGGAAACCTCGCCGAAGTTTCTCTTCCAGGAAACCTCGCGTCTTCAAATGGCCACTCTCCAAGCTTCAAACTTCTTCGCCGGAACCACGTCGGCTTCACACACGCAGCTGTTGCCGCGCGTCTTCGCTCGATAGCGGTAAACACACGCTCTTGTCTGTAGCTCGAGCCTTCACCCATCAGGTGGAAATCCTCTTCTTCTTCTCCTGCTTTGTCGCTACGGACAAAACCTTCACCCACTACACGGCGGAATCCCTACGCGCTCTGGCGCTAACTTCCGTCTTCTCCTTCGAAGTTTCTCTTCCAGGAAACCTCGCTTCTCCTCCTGCTTTGTCCCTACGGACAAAACATTCGCCGACTACACGGCGGTATACCCTACGCGCTCTGGCGCTAACTTCCGTCTTCTCCTCCTCTCTCGTCTCGGCTGCTCGATTAAATACCTTCTGCGCGAGGTTCCAGAAGGTTCTCGTAATTTCGTCGGCGCGATACGCAGCGAAGGCTGGGGAGAGAGGGCGAGACGGTTCGAATGCCTTCCGCGTCGGATGACTCAACCCGGCGTGACCACGCCTCTCTCCTTCCAGAAATTTCCAGTGCTTGCTCGGCCGCCGATTTGGGGTGAGGAGGTTCGTCGGCGAAGCCACGCTTCCAAGAGGAGAGGCTCGCACGCCCGGGGAGCCTTTAGATGTTTGTTTTCTTTTCCTTTCTTTTTCGTTGACCTCGCGGCGTCACTCCGGCGGTTCGTCGCGAGAATTTGGCGGCGCGCCAATTTTTAGCGCTCGTTCTGTGACACTGCCCCCCACTTAAAAATATTATCTCATAATATTCAAAACCACACAGACGAGCGCGAACAGTCACCACACACTCTGAAAGACTGTAACACAAACCGTCGCTCATGACACTTCACATTCACAATAGATCGCTCAATACAATCGTACATTGTAGTTCAATTCCACAACACATGAAATATAGCCACAGGTACATGACTACAACACTTCATCACACATTCCAAACAATACAAACGTACAAAGTTCTGTCTTTACAACAATTATATAACACTATACATCACATAATCGCACAGAACATTTTGACTCGCTCGACATACACTTGAGACACAGGATAACAAGAACATTAACACAACATATGTCACTCAGCCCTGCCAAACACATTCCGATTCCACCTCAGCACCTATCCTGTGTATTTCGAGCTGCGCTTGCGTCCTTTCTTGCGGTGCTCGCTCGATCTCTTCTTGTTTTTCCTTGCTCTTTTTCGGCGAGCCTTTTCCAACGACGGTATCTGAGGCAGCGTCTCAGCCATCGTTGTCACTTCCGACCCTACTAACGGGTCATGACGTTCGACGGGTCCTGTCTGTTTATTTACCAGCTTGTTCATGTCTCTACATTTGGCCCGGCTGGCCGACTCCGTCACCTTTACACTGCCGGTCGGTTGAGGTCGTGCCGACGTAAGTCCAGCTGCCCGGCCCATGAACTCATTCAACACGATCATCTTCTCATTCGCTGTCTCTTGCGCCGCGGCTTCACCTTGGGCTCTAGTGAGATCCGTCACGGGCTGCTCCTCCACTGTATCTCGCGGTCGCTGGGTTGGCGAGAGCTCTATCTTAGGATCGTCTCCCAAACATTCCGGATCATTCGGTCCTCGCGCCCCGTCGATGTTACCGATGACAAGGTCGTAAAGCGGGGTCGTCATACATAGAGCGGTAACCTTCCCGATAAAGTACGGGGTTTCCACCTCAATCTCTGCTTCGGGAAGCATCCGAACCGTACGGTCAATTAGGCAAACCGGTTTCGTTTTACCTGTTAACTCACTTTCCCGTACCAGATTTCTCCGCACGATCACAGTGGAGCTGCCTGTGTCTCTTAGAACCGTAATCTTCTTGCCTGCAACCTTTCCAGGCAGCGTTGGCATTCCCGTCGTAACACCGGTTGGCTGTTTTGACATTACAGCACCCACAATAGGAATTTTCTCCCCATTCTTCAACTCTATGGATCCATCGGTGACGGCATTATTATCAGATTTCGGTGCCGCTTGCACACAGGATACCTGGTGAGTTTGACTCACTCCGTTCCGACAAGCGTCTGCTTTGTGCCCAGCCTGACCACACTTAAAACATTTTACTGCCGTAGGGCTCGTAAAAATCGTTCGACAGTTTTTCGCGCGATGACCCACTCGGTTGCAAAGAAAACATCGCGAAATGTTCTCTGGTGCACGCTTCTTTCCTTCGGGAGCCAATTTCTTCGAATCATCGGGACAATCCTTCTTGACCTTGGCCAAATCAGTTCCACCTTGCGCTTCCAAGAATTGATCAGCCAATTCGAGCATGCCTTCAAGTGACTCAGCCTTCCTCTCTTTCAAGTACAGCGACAGGCTTGGGTGGCAACTAGTAAGAAATTGTTCTCTAATTAGGAGCTCTCTAAGCTCATCGTACTCCTGCGCTGTCCCTGAAAGTTCAATCCATCTGTCGAAATAATGGCAAAGTCGGGCGGCATACTGCGTAGCCGTCTCACCATCAGCTGGCTTTCCTGTCCGAAATCTGTCCCGGAATCCTTCCACAGTAAATCTAAATCGCTTCAGCAAAGCAGCTTTCACCTTTGCATAGTTGGCTGCATCGGTCGGCGTCAGCCTACCGTACACACTGAGCGCTTCACCACTCAAGCAAGTACTCAAAGCAGTTGCCCATTGATGTTCCGGCCAATTCTGGCTCTTCGCAATCGTCTCAAATCGGTGAAGGTACGCGTCAAGGTCGTCCTTCCTTTCATCAAACGCCACGAGCAGCTTGCTTGGGTTCAAGTGGAAGCCATGATCTTCCCGTTCGCTGCTTTCAACTCTAGGTTGGACGGGAGTTTCACTTCGCTGTTGCAAACGGAGTCGCTCGAGTTCTATCTCGTGCTGTCGCTGCCGTTCCCTTTCCTCTCTTTCTTCTTTCGCCCTCTCAGCTGCCAGTCTTTCTCTCTCCAGCTCCAACTTCAATTGCTGCTCTCTTTCTTCTCTCGCCCTTTCGGCTGCCAACTTTTCGCTCTCCAGCTCCAACTTCAATTGCTGCTCTCTTTCTTCTTTCAGCTGTCGCTCCTTTGCTTCTCTTTCTTCTCTCGCCATTTCAGCGGCCAGCCTTTCTCTCTTCAACTCAGCTGCTTTTTCTTCCTTGGCTCTCTCAGCTGCCAACCTCTCTCGCTCTGCCGCCTCTTTCTCCTTCTGGCTTACCCATTTCCATAGTTCGGCGCCAGAAAGACCCATCTTCTCACCAAAAGCTACTAACTTTTCGAGATCCATTGTGTCTCGCAAATGAAGTCTTGCCGCGTGCAAAAAGTATCTGCCTAAATCAGTCTATCGGAACACTCCCCTGCACTCGTTAACGAGAACACTGAACAACACACAAAATCGTTCCGATAGCACTATCAACAACTCGAGGCTCTTTCTCACTACTTTGGACACACTGTGCACCAAAAGGTCCTGTCGCGGACGCCAGATTAATTGTCACACAAGTCCCGTTAACTAGGGAGGCAATCGCCGGGCTAATTCCAAGGGCCGAAGTATCGGCCCCCCGAACCGCACCACGAAAGCGTGGACAATTTAGAAGTGGTCCTTTTTGGCGCGCCAGCGGACGCTGGCTGTGGCCCAAAGAACAAGTCAGAGCCGAGAGTTGTTAAACAAACAAATCATATTCTCAATAATGGCAGATCGAAAACAATACACAAAAATGCACACTCCACAATAGTTGCATACAATATGTCACCAATCAAACCAATCAAACAACGTACTACACAGTACAATCAGCCACTCTCGAAACAACGGACACAGACAACAATACACACTACAATGCAGTCGCATGCATTGAACAACCAAGACACTTAAAGACTAAAGAGATAGAAAACCTGTTCAGTCCAAAGTTCTTGGAACAAAAGTCTGGATGATACTTTTCCGAGAATCACTCACTCAAAGTCCAGCGTTGTTGTCGTTCCGCTGCCCCTGAAGTTTTGTCTTCCAGGAAACCTCGCCGAAGTTTCTCTTCCAGGAAACCTCGCGTCTTCAAATGGCCACTCTCCAAGCTTCAAAATTCTTTGCCGGAACCACGTCGGCTTCACACACGCAGTTGTTGCCACGCGTCTTCGCTCGATAGCGGTAAACACACGCTCTTGCCTGTAGCTCGAGCCTTCACCCCTCAGGTGGAAATCCTCTTCTTCTTCTCCTGCTTTGTCGCTACGGACAAAACCTTCGCCGACTACACGGCGGAATCCCTACGCGCTCTGGCGCTAACTTCCGTCTTCTCCTTCGAAGTTTCTCTTCCAGGAAACCTCGCTTCTTCTCCTGCTTTGTCCCTACGGACAAAACCTTCGCCGCTACACGGTGGTATACCCTACGCGCTCTGGCGCTAACTTCCGTCTTCTTCTCCTCTCTCGTCTCGGCTGCTCGATTAAATACCTTCTGCGCGAGGTTCCAGAAGGTTCTCGTCATTTCGTCGGCGCGATACGCAGCGAAGGCTGGGGAGAGAGGGCGAGACGGTTCGAATGCCCTCCGCGTCGGATGACTCAACCCGGCGTGACCACGCCTCTCTCCTTCCAGAAATGTCCAGTGCTTGCTCGGCCGCCGATGTGGGGTGAGGAGGTTCGTCGGCGAAGCCACGCTTCCGAGAGGAGAGGCTCGCGCGCCCGGGGAGCCTTTAGATGTTTGTTTTCTTTTCCTTTCTTTTTCGTTGACCTCGCGGCGTCACTCCGGCGGTTCGTCGCGAGAATTTGGCGGCGCGCCCATTTTTAGCGCTCGTTCTGTGACACCAACCAAATGATCATTATGGCTTGATGTAGGCGCGTAACCCTGTACAAACTTCATCTTGTACCTTTTGTTAAACTTAATAATGATACTTGCCACCTTCTCACTATTGCTACAGCATTTCTCTATGTTTCCAGCGATATTCTTGTGCATAAGAAACCCCACCCCTGGTTCGTTTTTGTCAACTAATCCACGCTAGCATAGGACGGGTCCGTTCTACAGTACTGTATAAGCCTCAAGTGTCCTCCTAACTTCGCTGAGCCCTATTAAATCCCATTTAACACCCTCTAATTCTTCGAATAGGACCGCTATAAACTAGACTCACTAAATAGCGTTCTAACGTTCTAGGTATAGTCAAGTTCAGACTCCATTGGTGGCCTGTCTGGACTCAGAGATTCTTAGCACCCTCCACTGCATTGGAGGCCTGACCGCCGCCTTGGACAGTTGCTTCGCAGCCGCTGGGGACTGAGGGCCAAGGGTTAATTACTGTAGTCATGGTAGATTGTGGCCAGGTACTGCACCAGGATAGTCAATCCTGCTCTAGTGACGAAGTGCATTACTGGCAGGTGGTCGTCAGTGAGGCCACACCCCAGACTTCTTTTTTTCTTTAAACGATTTCTTTGTCACGCGTTGTAAGTAAATATACCATAGAGAATGGCATGGCATCTGAATTCGAACCAAATTTTGTCACTATATGCTTCGCTGCTGAGCTATCTCTAAGTATGGGGTTCTGTTACAATTGCTGAGCACTGTAGATCACCACCTAACCACCTATCAGCTCCCAGCTTCATCGGATTCCCAATACGCCTGGCCTTCTTTTCTTAACTGTGGGAAAGCCCATTTTTTATTTAAAAAATACCCCACGTGGTTGAGAACTTATGACGTTTCGAGCTTAGCCCGACTTAGTGCCCTGGATTACCCTCCTTTTCACGCATTTATTATCTCCTAACTTCTTCCTTCCTCGCTCAAATTTGACATTGTTGGTTTCAAAGCGTTTGCAATATCAGAGTTTTGCCGATTTCGAGTGGTCGCACGCCTACTTTGATGTTTCCTGTCAACTGACGAGTTGTGTGCACCTGTTTTGCGAAGTGAAGCGAATACTTCTATAAGATTGCTACGTTGAGCTTATACTTCGCGGGCGGTAGGAGTGCATTAAAATTAAACGTGAAAAGTTTCTAACTGCTAAAGAATAGACAGACGCTGCCTTTAGGGCTGTATTCTTTTTTGTGGGCAATTTGGAGTAGTAATTAAAACTCTGGTAAATAGATATGGAAGTGTACAGTGGTCCTCACTCAAGAGTCAGATATAGTTACTAGTAGTTACTTGTACGGTTATCCTAATAACGTGTAATAGTTGATGAAAAGGTAAGGAGCGAATGATTTATAGTTCTATAAAGCGGCGAAATGCAAGAAACTTTGTACGAAAGTAATGGTATGCTTGCGTCATTCGCCACAAAGTGTCGTTGTTGTTGTTGTTGTTTCCCTGTGCAAATGGCTCGTACCCAAAGAAGGGGATTGGCCGATTATAAGGTGAATTTTCCCTAAACTTTCGGCAATGCGTCATTCCTACAAATTTTTTGTAACTTAATTTTGATTTGAAATACTGATATCAAGTTTGCAGAAAAAAAAGAAGAAAAATAGTGAGACAGTAATTTAGCAAGAAAATCGTTTAGTCGCAGTGATGTATTCTTGAACGGCGAATAAAACATCCCTGTGGCTGAAACCCAGTGTAGAGGCTCCAAATGAAAGAAGATCAGGTTGTGATAGTTGCAAGCCCAGTCTTTGAAGAGGTGGTGCTAGTATGCTTTGCCTGAATAAATCGAAACGGCGACAATGTAATAAAAAATGACTAAGTGTCAGCTTGAACTGCTACAGACCCCGTGCAATGGGTGCAGTGCACGTGCTATGTGAGTACTTTCAAAAAGTGCGCAGCGCCGAAAATCAGAAGCCAAGCATGCACGTGCAAACAGAAACCGGGTGAAGACGACGACGACGAGGAACATCGGCACTACGGCTCTACATCCACAACACAAAAGGAAAATGGCCCAATCAGGAGTGACAACGGAGATTTCAAAGGCGAGTGACTTGTCAACACGGGAACCCAGCTAGCTCTAATGCAAGGTCGACGGATTGACCCGAGGTGTGCCATGACAGTCGGCAAGGGACTCTTGGTTTTTTCGGGCAGAAGCAGGGAAGAGGCAGTGCGCCATGCAGCGTCACGGCCATGGTCTGCCCCGACTGCCTGGCAGAGGTCAACAGTCGGAGCCACATGTTTCGCTTGACCTCAAGCTTTGACGGTCCACGGAGCCAGCGGGAGCTACTGCAAAGCCACAAGGTTCACTGTCTGGCGTTAGCCCGAGTGCTTGGTTATCGCCCCTGGTCCGCGCGTCCAAGAAGAAAACTGTGGGACTTCAGCGACCCTGTCTTCGGCCCCTATCTGCTCCGTCGGTGCATACACCTGAGCATCGCCCTCCTCCTCGTCGAGTTCCTCCGACGACGGCATCCCCGTGCTTGTGTCTGCAGCATGCTCTCTGTGGATGTCCCCGACACCCCAGCTGTATAGCACTCCCCGGTGACACTGTTTCGGTTAACTTTGGAAGTAGTCTCGTTTTTGTGATTGCTTAGAGCTCGGTACATGTTTTATTTTCATTAGTGCGTGTTGTCTGTTTGATGTTCTTGGGTTGTTTGCATAAAGTGAGAAAAACAGGATACAGCCTTGCCATCTTCCTTACGGACGTTGTGGTCAAATGACGCAACGAAGTCTGCATAATTCACATGTTCTGAAGAGCCCCATTACACCCCGAAGACTCGGCACCACACTCATACACAACGATAAGTTGACGCGACACGTTCAGCTCGTGAGTGTGTTCAGGTATTGTCCTACGTTTGGGGAACGAAACTGGTGCTGGGGGCCACGTAGGCTTTAGGATAAATATATTAAGTGTGCCTGTTTGTTTAGACAATGTACAATTATATTAGGTGTTGGATGTAACGTAGTGTACGACGTTTAATCAAATATAAATACAAAGAACATGTTACGAAGAACATGAAAAAGGTACGTGGCGAAAAGTTACTAAGAGTAAGGAAAGAGACCGTTGCAACCTTTAAGTGTCTGCAAACTTACGCATTAAAAAGGTCACAAAAGATAGTAATTACCCAAGCAAGTTAGTAACAGCTTCTGTAAGTAAATATATGCTTGTGGTGACAAGCTTTCTACTATTTTTAAGAGTACACAATTAAGGTATGCAGTGATCCTACCGTGAACAGACATGGATTTGTTCAAATACAGTTCGAGTTTAACGAATGCCTCAAAATGCAAGACTGCGGGCCGCATCAATCAACCTATGTAGCGGGTGAATTGAAACGCCAGCTCAAATTTCACGCAACGGGCCGCGTCAACATCTTGACGCAAATTCAAGCTTCGTGAGCGTTACGTAAGAAAAAGCAACTTACGGCAGCACGCAAGAACTCGAGCATAAGGATAGTTTAAAAATGCGTGTCATTGCGGATGCATACACCAGCACACGTTAATCGTTAATCGGCCCAGGTTAAGTTGCGCCAGCTGGCTATCTTATACACGGAAAACTTGAAGGTAGTATAGCGAGTCGGGAAAAAAAAGAAGCAGCAAGCGCGTAAAGCAACTCAAATCAGTGACTAAGACGCCCATCCGGATAATGGAGCCATAAATGGAAAGACGTGCGTCATATTGACAATTCGGTTTGCCTCGTTACTCCGGCGATGCAAGCCGACCTGAGTCTGATGAAATAGCCTCGCCTTGTAAAAGTAGCCTTTCGACATAATTGCAGCGTTTGCCGTCCCCTCAGCCACTCTTCAGTTAGTGAACAACCACGCGTAAATTAAGTACTGCAATAATGCATAAAAAACTACGACGACGAATGAACACGTCCTTGATGCCCTAAAACCACGAAATTTTTAGTTTACTGCGCGGCCACATGTAAGCGTAAATGGGCACTACTCGAAACTTTCAGGTGAGGTGGTCACAGTTATGATAATAAATAAACCAATAAATTGTCCGTTCAAACAGAAGCACCCCACTCATTAATCATCCTGCTCATCCGAACGCAAGAAAATTTGGCTATTCGACGTCAGTCATTGATTACGTCATGACATGGCGTCATTGATGACGGCATGAGACATACTTGTGGTACGGTTTGCACCTGTCAAGGCTGGACGTCAATTTTTTCGACTCGTGAGACACAATAAGGCTCTCACCTTAAAATGTGTCGCGCTCAAAATGCATGCCCGTAGTAGAGTATTCAATCCAGTCCCGATGCTTGACTTGTCATTAGCTGTAGCCGGTAAGCCAATAGTAAAAAGCACTTGCGAAAAACAAATTTTGAGAATGAGACCTGTTCTCTGATGTGCTGTTTTACGAGCATACACAGAGTAAAATGTTTTTGTATGTATGGGCTCTCCTCTTGCATAGACGTTGCAATTTGTTCTAACAGTCGGATCGTTTGAAAAGACAGATTTATTACAGTAAACAGTAAATGCCACAATGATGTCAGTTACAGCAGCTGTCTTGAACAAGGTTTCCAGTACAAGGATTAGCATGTCAAGCGAACAGCCAGGTGAACAACTCCAGCACTTCGTAAAAGCGATACCCTATTGGTCTCTAATCACGATTCTAATTATTATTCTTACAGGGTACATGTGCTGATCACTGAAACGAAAGAAGGAATGAAGAAAAACAGCATAGAAGGTAGAGAGGTTACCCAGGCTCATGCCCGGTTGGCTACCCTTCGCTGGGGGAAAGAGAAAGGAGATTAGAAAGATGAGCGAAGCAGTTCATTATTGATATCGTCTAGAAGAAATACTTTGCATCACACCATGTAGTTGAGAAATAAGCCCTGACAAGCTGTGAAAAAGCGTAATGTCATGTGCAGTGTATAATTATGTGACTGTTGACTCTTATGTTGAGTATTATATATATATATATATATATATATATATATATATATATATATATATATATATATATATATATATATATATATATATATAATATATATATATATATATATATATATATATATATATATATATATATATATATATATATATATATATATATATATGCCTGCTGGCTATATGTAACGGCTGCTCTTCAATTTGTATAACATAACCGTATGTTCACATATATGTGATTGTTGAATACGTTGTTTTGAAATGTTATGTCTTAATTGTTATGCTAAGTTGTATATTGTATGTGTTGTGTACTTGTTAGGCTTTGGGACTTCGAGCCGACCTGCTCTATGTTAGAAACCTCTAAACGATAAGGAGTAGCCGGTGCCCTATTTGCGCGCCAACATCTTCTTAAACCACGTCAATAAAAAAAGTATCAGGTACAGGTCAACTATTGGTCATAATAAAATAAACGGTGAACTTGATAATACCTTTCTTCAGGATAAGTAGGCTATGACTTTTCTGCGTACATGTCAGCGGGGTTATGTGCATGGAGGGGTGGTGAGGCGTCAAGTATGTAAAATGACGAACCGGAGTCGTAAGCCAGGTGCTGAAGCGTGATCCCAGTCGCTTCTGACTCCGAAGATAAATTAAAGAAAATAATTGGGATAACTTTTTCTGAGAACGGAAGTCTCTACAGGAATCTGAGCGGCGGGCAACACCTTTGGAATCCGTGGGTTGATTATTTTGGAAAACATGGCCAAAGCCGCGCATTCTTAGATTGCGAACGCAGCCGAAAACAAACTTTTCACAGTGTATTCTACATGATTCACTATTAACATAGCAAATTCAACAAGCAGGTGTCCAGAAAGGGATAGAGCATTCCTATTATAGACAAAAGATGACCAACTTTTAGAAAGATTGCGATCACTGTTCACATACATAACCTGTCGGTATACCTAAAAGGTATCTATAGTCAAGTACCGGTGTTACGACGACAGGATACCATATTTTTTTTTCATTTGTTATGTCAAATGACACCACCCATAGTGTTCCCGTGTTATCTCGGTGGCAACTACATCCGTCCGTGGAATTTAACGTTGTGGTGCTTTCTCGTCGTTTTTCCGTTTTCCGTGGGACACCTTCACTCCTTGTGACAACAAAGTTGTGGCAACGAAAAGAATTTGCAAAGCTAAGTAGCTTAACAAATTCGAAGAGCTGAGCCCTACCAAGGCGTCCTCTAACTTTTCATCCGTTACTGCACAGATTACTTATACCTTGTGATGTTGCGCGTTCCCTGTGAAATAACTGGTCATGGCATTTGAAGAAACAAGACTAGATTTACATTATTTACACGTATCAGTTATAAACGCTTCATGGCAGACGCTTTCTTCTTTCTCTTCTTTCTTGAGAGTTCACGAGTTCCTTTCGACGGCTTCTTCTTCATCATCATCTTCTCAAGGAAAGACAAATGTTCAATATCCTCCACCCACCGCAAAATCTCACACATTGAGTTCATTACATCAAAAACATTTCCATCAGATACAGAAGCTGGATAGGTCGTCATAGCCTTATATTCCATAGCGAACTCTAACTTTCTTTCCTGGACTGTTCAGTCGCTTCATTGTTTGCATTCGGTTACGATCTAGTTGTCCCCAGCTTTTTTTCCAAGGACGCGCGACTTGATAGCGACCATTGAAGAAAGTAACGTCCTGTTCAAATCTTTCTTTTACCTATTCTTTGCTTTAGTTGGAGTGTTGTCGGCTGGCATAATCCCGATGCTCTCCAAGTCCCTGAACCTCGGTAGAATCTCGTCGGTAGAGGCATTCGTACTTAGTCGAAAGACGCATACGTTGAGAGCTGATTTCAAAGGATTGCCAAAAGAAAGTGGTCCTTGCAACATCCATCCAAAAGAAGAACCCATAGCCACCAAGCTTTTCTGTCCACGGTACCGCTTCGTCTCTCCCGACATGAATTGACCAAGCTGATCAGCACCGAATAAATGGCTGATTCCTGAAACTGCAGCCCTGCGTGGCATCACCAAATTATCAGCAAAGAGATGACCGCCGATTTCTATGTCTCTTACGAAGTCATGATCGACTGGTACTTGCACAACATCCTTGCAGATAAATGGTACTTCTATTGCGGTTAACAGGTACTCCTTGGTGTCATACTGACTGAAGCTTTAGTTCGACGACACGATGTTGTCTCGAAACGAAACTTGTCTGTCCAAATACATTTAGCTGTAGATTGACCGATCAAAGTTCTTTGGATCCAAGCGTCTTGGATATATCTTCACGAATAAATGTTCGCTGGCTTCCGCTGTCCACGATGCCACGAATATAGGCCTTTTGTGTTTTCTCTATGACCCACGCCCTAAATGTTTGCAGTAAGACATCAGAATCCACGTACGAAGGAGAGCCAGTACGCAGACTGCTTGCAGTTATGGAGCCTTTGTGTTATTTTTTCCTTGGTTTCCACTTGGGAACGCACACTGAGGAAACGTGTCTACTTCCGCATGTTCCACACTTGACTTTTCTGTAGCAGTCCTTGGCTAGATGCCCTCTTACGGTGCATCGATAACATCACTTCTCGGCAGCCAACTTCTTCAACTTTTCTTCGTGGGTAATACTGCTGTCACAAACTGGAGAAGCGTGCTTTGTAGACCAACAAAACAGACAGTCTTTATCCTTAGCTTTCGACGAACACTGCAAGACTGCTGCTGTTGGTAGAGAAGCGAAGTTCCTTTTATCTTCGGGTGGACGGGTGCCTTTCTTTCCTTTAGATTCACGAGCTTCACTTTTTTCGCGGCTTTCAACTTCCACGCGGAGATACTTCAGGAGTTCTTGCAATTCCTTCTCGGCTGTGGCTGTCGATGTTGAGTCATGCTGTTGTCCCAAGCCTGCATTGTCTGTCATAGACGGTGGTGAGCTTAGGTTGGCTTCTTTACGGTAATAACCAACGACGATGTCTGTTGGCAATGCCTCCAACAAAATATCCGTCATCATAGTTGCATAACTGGCAGGACTGATGTTTAATCCTTTCAGACCTCTGATGCGACACTGCACATAATTCAACAGCTTTCGAAGATTGTAGACGTCTTCCAAAGAATCAACTTCTGGTAGAGTGCGCAGTTGGCGTAGATGGTCCTGTACAATACGCCGGTTATCTCCGAAAGAACTGATCAAAATCTCGATGGCATCGCCGTAGCACTCGGCCGTCACTTGCAGCCCAGAAATCGCGGCGGCTGCTGCCCCTTTCAGAAGAGTCTTTAGATATTGAAACTTTTCTCCTTTTGTCAGGTTTTCGTTTTCCTCGACAGTGGTCCTAAACTGCTCTCAAATCTAAGGCCAGTGGTAGAGCTGTCCGTCAAATGTCTGCAGCTGGAGTGTGGGAAGCTTGATTTCCTTGCGTGGTGTGTGATTCTCGGGCGTCTCAAATGGCCTTGCCGGTAGAGATTGGGATGTCGTAGGACAATTAGTTTGACGCAATTGCCACTCTCGAGCATTCACCTGTCGCAGCATTTCTAGCGCAGTGTCTCGATATGTCACGTTGCTGTAGCATTCATAGAATGCTACAGCAACGGTAAGAACGTCGACATTGGTGACGTGAACTTTTGTTGTAAGAATCACTGCTAGAAGTATACTGGTACAGCCGAAGCCCTGTATACGCGCGGAAAACACTCAAGAAGAAGAAAAAGAACGAGCATCACTGACAACGTAAGTGATGCTCGGACTATACAGTTTTTTACAATGCGAGGTCGCAACGGATGTTTCCACTCCCGCCCTCAGAATTAAGGCTTTCCAGAACTGACTCGGCACGGACACTGTCTACGCTCGTGTCATGAATGTCAACTGACGAGACAAAACGATGCGTTCAGTAGAATGACTTCTCTGCGTTGTTCTGAAATTAAAAAAAAGAACAAAGAACAGAGAGAAGGATTTATATCAGCCTGTCTTCTTCCACCCTATCGCTTCTCAATCGCGTACACCTCATTCTTGTCCGAATATTTTGCTACAAGCCACCTCCCAGCAATTTTTTTATTTTACCAGTAACAGTTCTCATTTTTTTTCTTCTTGCTCTACTTCGAAAAACGGCGGCGATATAGCACCACACGTACTCTCCAAGGCCGCTTTGAAGAGGAAGAAACTATCTCATGCTGCAACGGTATTTGTGTTTCATAACTGAGCAGTCTGGTGTTTATTAGCATGCATTTTCGCCGTTATTTTTAGCAACCTCAAAACACTACCCTGACCAAAGGTGAAAAATTTTATGCGGCTGTCATGACAGTATAATAATTGGACAAAATTACCGTAATGTGTATAGCAACATATATGGCAACAAAATTACATATAAAGTTAACGTATTAAATAGTACACTACGGGTATAAAATTATCTTCTTGTTGAAAGAATGATAAGCCCAATCGTCTCGCTAATAATCGAATGAATGATGAGAGGTTAAAAATCTCAATCATAGGTGATTTCGCATATCAAAACTGAACAAAAGAGTTAAATCAATAACAGGCTTCGATAAAGCGTGATTTCCATTAAAAAATCATCCCAGTTTATTTCTGACACTGCAGTGATACAACATGACTGCACGTGAGAAAGCACTGCACACCGACTGCGTGGCCGTTACACCCGGTCGTGTATTTAAAAAAAAAGTACAGTCGATTAAGACCTGACGAGAATGTCAAGAAACGCTGCAATTGTGCAAGCATGGCCGCTCGTTTTAAATGCGAAGCATTTCTTAGCGAACTTTGACGACTTTGACCACTTCCATCCATCAATCTATCCGTCCGTCCATCCACCCGTCCATTCATTCATTCATAACATGACTCTATGACGACGAGCATAAGTGACATTCATAACATGAAAATAATCACATGTGTGTCATTAATGGGATGATTTACATGTCGTGGTCTTGGTGAGCTTACGATGGCTTTGTTCACATGACATATTGCAAAACTGGTATGGTATAACATGACTGTATGGCGAACATAAGTGACAGGCCATAATGTCGAAACCATGACAAGCGTGTCATGTAAGAACATGACTACATGCCACGCTCATGATGTGCTCGTGGCCATCTCGCTAGCCTAACTGAACCAAATTTTGTATTACGTGACGTGAATGAACAACGAAGATAAATGAGACTACAAAACATGATAATCATGATATGCGTGTCATGTAAAACATGACTATATGCTACGCTCATAGAGCGCTGTCGGGCGTTTCGCTAGCTTCACATATACCAAATTTGGTATTGCGAGACGTGAATCGATGACTAAGGTATATGAATGGTGAAAATTTGCTAATCAAGACATGCGTGTCATGTAAGAACATGACTACATGCCACGCTCATGATGTGCTCGTGGCCATCTCGCTAGCCTAACTGAACCAAATTTTGTATTACGTGACGTGAATGAACAACCAAGATAAATGAGACTACCAAACATGATAATCATGATATGCGTGTCATGTAAAACATGACTATATGCTACGCTCATAGAGCGCTGTCGGGCGTTTCGCTAGCTTCAGATATACCAAATTTGGTATTGCGAGACCTGAATCGATGACTAAGGTATATGAATGGTGAAAATTTGCTAATCAAGACATGCGTGTCATGTAAGAACATGACTACATACCACCCTCATGATGCGCTCACGGCCGTTTCGCTAGCGTCACATATACCAAACTTGGTATCATGTGAAACGAGCGGATAACGAAGGTATATGACTCGCCAAACACAATCATCATTACATGCGTGTCATTTAAAACATGACTACATGCTATACTGATAGCGAGCTCGCGGCCGTTTCGCTGGCTTGACATATACCGAATTTCGTATTACGTGACGTTAATGGACGACGAATACAAATGCCAGAGGCAAGTATGATAATCATGACATTGAAGTCATGAATGACATAATTTACATGCCTACCACTGCCGCTGCTGGTATTGCGAACGTTAGTGGAGCCGTCGTTACCTGTCCATAAACAACATACTTGCATCTTATCTAGATGTGTGAGTGCGCATAACATATTTAGTAGTGTTCACTGTGCACTATGACTGTCTACCTAGTATCGTTGTGCTGATTTTAAATTGACATGTCAACCTTCTTCATTCGTGCTTCGCATTTCATCGATTCATTCTGTACGTGGGATCTACTTTTTTTTTTTTTGCGCAAGAAGAACTTAAATGAGAGTGTATGGTAAGTGTGAGACTGCGTGGGAGGAAATACTCTAGGAACCGCCGAGTGCATGAAGACATATATTAGATGCAGCGGGGACCGTACAAACGCTACTAAGACGAGCGACGTCCAAGCGATTAAAGCGAATTAGTTTTACGCTATAAAACAAGTTTGCGCGTACGCCAGCAGAGGATTGAGCTAAAATTATAATGACTTGCTTTACAGCCCAAAGACCGGAAAATCATTAGCAATGCCAAGGAATGAGAGAGGTCGTTTCACATATTGACAAAAGCCCCTTTGTTTGTTAGCTATATTAAGTGACCACTGTTTCAAGCCTGCGATGGAATTTTCCTTGGAAGTATATCGTTCAGCGTAAACTTCGGGGGTTACACGAATTTTCGGAGTTTACACGAATGATAGCATAGAGTGTATCAGCAAGAAGAGATGTGCTAATAGTGATAAGAACGAATTGTGGAATGTTGTTCTACACTATTTTAAATAGGATGTATGCTTCACCTTACGAAAACATGGTTGTCTTAAGTAATTATTGACATGATGTTAGCGTTGCTTTGATAATACCACGGCCAAAGTAACTTTCTTAGGCTGTTCATTATAATTTCAGACTTGAGATTTGTCAGTCGGCACACAAATGAAACAAATCTCAAAACACACTACGACATCCTTAAGTATACTGGCATTTGACCTCCTTCCGAATGCAGGGTAGGCTACCGGGCTCATCCATGGTTAACCTGCTTGCCTTTCTTTGATTCTTATTCCCTCTTTAACTCAAGAAAAAATACAGTGTATGGCCGTACTAGAGCATCGTATGTGACAGCTTTTACTGTAGTTGTTGTAAACTACCTTCGCGCAAATTTCTATAGCAAATACTCAAGTTTTCCATGAGTGATAATATCCATTCTGAACTTTGAATCAACATTTAAGTTATTCAGTTTTTGTAACTTCAACATAATTCCCAAAAAACTACACGAGGGTTACATTTATTCACGTAAAGGTAATACGTAAAGCTCTCGTAGTATGAACTTTCAGATCATATGCGCGTTAACAATAAATGGTCGTTAACCTAGTAATTTATAGTAATCACCCTCCCCCGCCCTTAACACCGATTCGTACACTGCTAGACTTACTTCTTTTCGGGGAAATAAAATTTGCATGGGCATTCCAATACAAATGATAGCCAACGAAAATATTATAAGTGGACAAAGTGAGTGAGTGAGTGAGTGAGTGAGTGAGTGAGTGGTTACGGTGGTGCTGCTAACCCGAAAGGTCGCGGGTTCAACCTCAGCTACGGAGGTGGAGGCGTAATGCTACAGGCCTCAACGGAGGCGTAATTCTACGGGCCTGCGTACAGTGCAATGTGAGTGCAGAAAATAAACGTCCTCATTGAAATATTGACTTTCCAGCTTGCCCGCGCTTGCTGCTGTTTATCACGCAATCAACGTCACAAAATACAAATAGAAAGCAAGCATCGCATCATCCAGTGACCAGATACCACACCATCTGGCCAAGTAGCGCATGCGCAGTAGCTAAGCTGCACCTGCCATCGGGAACATCACGCGCAACCTCTGCCCAATAGTGCATATAGTCTTACTGCTCCCGATCGCATCCTGAGAGTTATGGGGTGTCCTAAGAAAGCACGTACTGCTGAAGAGGAAGACGTGCACGTCGAACCTACGCGTGTCTGTTGACGGGAATGGGATGTGGCTATAAGAGGGGAAAAAAGAGAAAAGTGAGCCCCGTAATTGTCTGCATCAGGGTGCGACACCTCAAGAGTAGCTCACAAGGGCTGGGGGTAAGGAGGGATTAAAAGGATAGAAGTAAAGGTATAGAGAAAGAGAGATGCGCTAAGCCAGCGAGCGAGGACATATCGAGGGGATAGGAGAGATAGGAAAGGTGGAAACACGGTCACAGGAGTCCGAGGACGGGGCACCACTTGCGAGAGCTCTTGTCGGCGTCAGGAGATGGCGTAGGGCAAGTCCAGAAGGTCAGAGCTACGCTGTCGTCGGAGAACGGCGTCAGGAGATAACGTAGGGCCAGGCCAGTCGATCAGAGCTACGCTGACGTCGGAGATCGCGAGGGCAAAACTGGTCGGCACGGAATCCAGTTAGCGAGAGTCGACGGGAAGCACCAGCGGCGACGTACGCGTGCTTCGGTGTGCCAAGGTCTGCGTTTTTGTTTACGTGCAGTCCTTTCTAATCCTGTTCAGTCGAAAACGAAGTCGGTTACCAGCACATTTGTAGCCCCTGCATGAACGAGTGGCAAACGTTGTAGTTTAAAATGGTTTTATGGTTCTTGTGAACATTGGTGTAAGTCATGAGAAGGGGGGGGGGGGGGGGGGGAGTCGGGAGGGTCCAGAGCCATCTTGTATCAATACTGGGGGACACACTCCTTAGAAGTGTCGCTTCTTGACATTTAGTTTTAGAACATCATGTATTTGAGTTACTTGACAGTTAAGTGTAGCACATTCAACCTTTTTATCGAGGCTGATTATATTTTATCATGTACTTGTGCTCAATGCCGCTCAGCAGTGTGAGACTATAGAAGTCTCAAAGGCCGCTCGACTGGTTCAAAGAAGACTATATAGAACAATCAAATTACTCAAGCGTAGGCCCAGTACTCGCTTTTTTTAAACTTTATTTCAAAGCATCGTTTAATTCTCATGTAAACAAAGATATAACCGAATTCAAAAAGCAAGCTGGCCGCCATGGTTTGATGTGTGTGCACCCTTGTGATCTTTCTGGATTCACGCCACTGCTTGTGGATATGTACCTCTCAATATGACGAAAACAAGACAAAAAAGTGCCTCACTCGGGTAAAATTCACTTAGACGCGCCTTTTCAACGAACAATTATGCACTAAAAATGCTTGAATTGGCAGTGAAGCTGCTTTAAAGCTGCCACGTCTTCTGTTTCTGGGTTTCGTGGAAGATAATCAAATGATTAGGTATAAACTCACTCAGACTCAGCTCCAGCAGTGAGTCTAAGTTTGAGTGAATCCGGGTGATTAATATTTTGTGACCTTGAGTTTGAGTGAGTCCAGTTGAGGAAAAGCTTGGAGAATGTGAGCCCGAGTGAGCTTTAAGCACGATATGTATTTCTTGAGTGAGTATGACCTAGCACTCCAGTTTTTTTTTTTGCCGATCGGTGGTTCTATATACTCAACTTGCGCATTACTATCAGCCTTATGTGAGCTCACGTTAACACTCACACATACGTACTTCAAAGCATCAGCGTTCATATGCCACACGATTAATTGATTAAAGGCAAGACTTACGGAGCACAAGGTGGTATCGTGACCTCCTCCACCCATGGGAAATTTTTCTCGAAAATTCTTGATGAAAATATCAAGTGTGAGTAACTTGTCTAAATAAAGTATAGGAGTACGAATGAGCTTCTTCCTTAAGAGGGGGTCGCGATAGTGTAGTCGGGCCTCGTGCGCATCATCTTCGGAAGTGCTAGCCAGTTTCAATTTTCGGTGCATGCCTGAACCGTGCCGTACGGAAACGAAAGATTGTGCGCGTAATAGTGGCCGTTTCAAAAATTCATTGAATGGCTAATGCAAACACCGTTGATAAGTGCCAACTACGGCACAATTACTGATTTTGTGAATCAGCGAAGGGGCCGACTACGTGACCGTTGGGAAACACGCGAATACGCAGCTCTTCAATTTGTTGGTGAATCTGCTGCTGCTGATGATTGAATATATGTGAACGCTTTGTAATGGGTGGGCCTTTCAATCACCTACTCCACGTTCAATGCACATGCTCAGACGGCTGATGTGATTCCACGCTTCGACCACGCAATATATAATGCGTTAAGGAGACTCCTTCTACTGTACATGCAAATCATTAGGTGTTTCTTTTCTTTTTTTTTTTTTTGATCAAGACAGTTCCAACATAGCTGTGTGGTAGAACACTACTTGCCACGCAGGCAGCCTGGGTTTGATCTTGACTTGTAAAAAGAATTTTTTATTTATTTTATTGGCATCTTTCTAGACCTTTCTGTCACGAACAAAATTATTTTTTTTTCTCAAGCAACAACGGCCACGCAGACGCTGACACCAACGCCGGAATTAATGTGAAACCAGCTCCTTCATTCTGTCACGTTAAAATGTGCTTATTGTATTGCAATCAATATTATCTCTGATTTCAAGGTACAAAATCTAAAGGCACCAAGTTTGGCACGGAATACGTAAGATATAAGTAACATTTTGACGAGTCCGAGTACGAGTCAGCCGGCTGAAAATAAAAAAAAGATAGTGAATTAGTGTCTGAGTGAGTCCCAAGAAAAATATGCATTTCATGATCGAATCTGAGTGAGCTCCAAAGTTGTTGCCGACCTATGATCAAATATTCTCTTCAGGGCGCGCAAGTCATCATAAACGACTGTCTGCTTTGAGGCACAACGATGTCAGTGACAGGTTAAAATGTTGTGCTGTTTGCAAATTAGGTTTACAACATAAAAATATACTCCAGAGACCAACACGTCGAATCGTAATTCTTTTAATGCATAAAATAAATTGATAAAAAACGCGGACTTGTTGAAATCTCATTGACGCTTCAAGGAAGATATATGGAGTGCGGGCAAGAATGATCACCCAGCACGCTCATAATCTCGACACTCGTAGACCGCATCAGCCTGATGAAGAGCATCAGCAGCTGCAGGTGGCGAAGATGCCGCGATGTTCATGCCGAGAACCTGGACCACTTATTCCGGTCTCAAGCATCCACGCCCCTCATGGCCACGGATATGTCCTGCGTGTTCAACACAATGAACACCCCTGCACATTTACAAACGGTGTCACGTTTACTTACCTTGACAGCCCATGTGCTTTGAATACTGTCCCTTTTGCCTTATTAACGTTGATGATGTATCGACGGCAACAGACGACAGTCAGTAGCGCCCATTCAGTGACGTAAAGAGTAGTGTTCGGGGACTCTGGACGGGCGAATGCATGACAGGAACTAGCGCATACGTTCGAGGCTGGCCACATTGACACTTCCAGCGCTCCGGGTCTCTCATGGCTCATTGCAGCGGCTGCAACAATGGCTACACGCGTTACCACTAGACAATGCCTAAAAGATGCAGATATTCTGGACAAAGGGAGGTCGACTCCGACTCGTATTGAATGCGTCCAATACCAGTTGGCCAGCACAGCCTTCTTGTCCGACCTCAACCGTTGTACCTTCCAGCATAATGGCGACTGAATCGAGCACGATACACGCGAGGGCACGTGGCCTACAATACTTTCTCGTCGTCCAATACAGTGCGCTTCACGTGGAAGACAAAAAATGCTGTTTTTGAAAAGCTTATGATACTAAATTTCTGATGTCTTATATTTATACTTCCAAGCAGACGAGATGTTTTCCTTCTACTTTTGATTAAAATATGAAAATTAACAAAGACCGAAGTGGTCTGACTAACAAGAAGACCATAGGGTGTTTGATGAGAACATTATGGGAACTCGCTGCTTTACTTGCCTAATATTGACAGTGGTCCGCATTAGAGCGGTACATGGCCAGGGATATTTAACATCTCGTGTGCCTGAAAGTATCACAAAAGTTAAAAAAAAGAATAAATATAAAACGCAATAAAATTCATATCGTAAGCTTTTCAAAAACAGCATTTGCTGTCTTCTTCCACGTCAGGCGCACAAGACGACGACAAAGTTTCGCAAGCCACGCGTCTTCGCGCACATCGTACTAGTTCATTGTCGCCATTTTTCCGGTAAACTGGCACTCGACGCACTCAATATGAGCCGCAGTCGACCTCCCTGTGTCCAGAGGATCTGCATCTCTTTATCATCGTCCGGTGACAACGCGAGTCGCCGTCGTCGCAGCCGCGGAAATGAGCCATGAGAAACCCATGGAATTGGAAGCGTCAATGTGGCCAGCCTCGAATGTGAGCGCTGGTCCCTATCATGCATCCGCCCGTCCCGACTCCCCAAACACTACTCTTCACGTCACTGAATGGGCGCCACTGGCTGTCGTATGTTGCCTCCGATGCACGATCGCCGTTCGTTCAAGTCGGAAGGGACGGGATTCGAAGCACACAGGCTGCCAAGGTGAGAAACCACGACTCCGTTTGTAAATGTGCCGTGGTGTTCATTGTGTTCAACACGCAGGACACATCCATGGAGGTAAGGGGCGTGGATGCTTGAGACTGCAGAAGGGAATCCAGCTTTTCAGTATGGACCTCGCGGCATCTTCGCACTTGAAGCCGCTGCTGCAGTTCCATGCGGTTGACGAGCTTGTTGATTCTGAGCGCGCTGGCCGATTATCTTTGCCCGCACTCCATATATCTTCCTTGCGGCGTAAATGTAAATGTCGACAAGTTTCATTTATTTTATACATTAAAATATTTACAATGCGACGTGCTGGTCTCAGGTGACTATTTTTCGGATCTCCATCTAATTCGCAGACAACCCAACATGTTGATCTGTTACTGACATTATCTATGTGCTTCAATGTAGACCGTCGCACTCGATGAGTTGCGCGCCCTGAAGAGTATATTTATCTTGCATAAAACCTAAAGCGTTCCGACATGGCAGCTCTACGACAGTTTCATTGCCGCTTTAATCATCCTTGCTGGTAGAAGGTGCTTCTAAGTGTATTCTAGCTGAGTGTGAGGCCCAAATTTAGTTTCCGTCAAATTGAGGCGTTTACCACTCAATCATGCAAACGCTATAAATGTGCTGTTAGCTGACTTTGTTTCCCACTCAGCTGGGTTAATACTGCATGTAAACAAAAAATGCAAGACATTTGCACTGTGCTTGGCACATCGAAGCACGGGCCCGTCAACGCTCGTGCTCCCCGTTGACCGATACGCCTCGCTTGGACGTGCGCGGTTTTCCCCTCGGGAGTACACACTTTCTTGGGACGCCTATGACACTTTGGACTGGCCTCGGAGTCATTGTTAGTTTCGGTTTCAAGAAACTGGCACGCTCGTAATGGTTGCGGGTCATTCCTAAGACCCAATTTAACGGAGTGAGGTGTATGTGAATGTTCGCATTTATTGGCTTTCGCAAGTTTTTACAAATAAGAATGCTATACCCCTGTAAAGAAGTTTTCTTTTGTTTATATGCATTTACTTGTTCCTTATTTTGTGAATTTTAAATCAGCCAAAGTGCGGAAAGTGATTGTTTTGCGTTCGTAGTGCTTGCCTCCACTCCTTCTCGCCCCTCGCTAAGCATTATTAAAAGTTGGATCACCCTATGTTATGTCAATCGGTTTGCGTGTCAGCTACGGGAAAGATAAAGACAGCAAGGTGTAGCGGACGGAGAACGGAAGCCGCAGTAAACTATACGCAAAACAAGTGAGCCATCCATTCGTCGAAGATGGCTTAATTGGACAACACATCTTTTCCGCGGCTCTGCGCTACACCATGGATTTCTTGTTCTGCGAAGGTTTTTCAGAATTTCAAAAAGATAATGAGTGAGTACACAAATTTGGACCCAATATTGGACTAGGTATTGAGGTTGCATGAGTACATATGAGTAAACCCACTTCTCTGCAAGGCTGACTGAACTGACAGAAATGAAGTGTCGCTTGACTAATTGGTGAAGACAGCAGCCAAGCTCAAGTGGGAAAATGCGTTTATTGAAAGGCTTGAATTTGAGTTGGCCAGGCTATTTCACTTTTGGCATGTAGGCATAATGACGTCAAGTAAATATAGGCTGCTTCCTGCTCGTGAAAATCTTTTAGCCAAGGTTAAAAAAATTTTTGAGTTTTACGTCTAATAGTACGTCTAGTAACACCGGATGGTGGTTGGTACACACCGGATGGTGGAAATTTTCGGGCACTTCACCAAGGCACACTTAATAATTTTATCTTTGTTTTGGGAAGTAAAACACACATTCATTATTGGTTAGCATTGGTTACGGTGCTCGGCTGCTAACTCGAAGGTTGTGAGTTCGATTCCTGCCGCGGTGGTCGCATTTTGATGGAGGAGAAATGATAGTGGCTCATGGACTGTGCGATGTCAGTGCCCTTTAAAGAACACCACATTATCGAAATTTCCGGAGCCCTTTACTACGGTGTTTCTAATAATAATATCTTAGTTTTGGGACGTAAAATCGCATATATTATAAACACGAAAGTGTTTTATGCCGGGGTCCACCAGGGCTCCGCTGACCTATTTGCCACGGCTACGACGCTGTAAAATATAATTCAACAGATTGCGACGAACAAAAAAAACGAAATAAAAATTATCCGTCGCAGGGCATCGAACTATCAGCAACAGCGCGAGGTGCTAACCACTACGCCTCAAAACCTATATTGTTGAGTGTGCAAACGGAAAACCATTTATGTATACCATGCATCATTTGGCGGTCCTCAAAGCTTCGCATCTTCAGAGCGTTTTTTGTGGCCAGTAGCCAGATGGCGTGGAGGTATCACATTACACGCTCTCTCAAGGTCGTTGCCTTTAGCGTTTCGATCAGTGCCGGCTCCACGGAGCGGGGTTCTGGCGTGGTCTCTCCTGCACGCGCGCTTCTCAGAAGGGCACTTGGCTCGCTGCCGCGTCTTCGAAAGGAGCATGCTGCTCACACACGAACAAGTATGAATCGCGACAGTTGCTCGCGCTTGTCTTGTGTGTAGACCCTTTCAATGTTTACAAACACAGCTCCTTGAAGACATCCGGTTTTCTCCACCGATGTGCCTTAATAGCATCGGTAGACAACAAGAGCTCTAAAAAGTAGACTGCTGATTTTCTACGGTTTTCTAGGCTTATTTGTCCAAATGTATTCAAATAAATGTTCTTTTGAGCTACACAAAAATTATAAACTATTCCCTTGTACTTTACGCACGTTTTTTTTATATGAAAAACGAAAGATACATTTTTTACCCATGAAATAAAACTTGAGAACGTGCTTTCAGTTTCGACGTTATGAGCTGGTAAATGAGGTGACCAGAAGTTTTTTTTTTTTTTGAGTACAACGTTTGTGACCTTGAAACCATCTATAGTTGGGCGTTCGTTTCATGAATCTTTGTTTGAATAGCGCGCTTTCAGTGTCGAGCTGTGACAGCTGTTTGTCCGCACTCGTCCTGTGTATGCTCATTTCGTGCGTGCTTTCTGCTTGAGGTGTGCGCTGCAAGTGGCGAGCTAGTTGTCGTTCTTCACGTGACTTTGCAATTTCTTGCTGTAGCATTCATTCCTTCGCTCTTGTGGCAAAACGATACACAAAAAACGCTCAACTACCTCGGTTAAGGCATGTTTCCCTTTCGTGTTACAGCAATCCCTAGAAGAGAGATGAACCATATTTTTTTATTATTCTCTCGTGTCTGCGATTAAACATCCTTAATTTAACATAAATAGCTACCAACTCAACTACCTGTTATTCTATAAGTTGATGATGCAGCACGACAAGAATTTATAGACAAAAACCGTGGAAGATAACGTGTCGCCCCATAGGAGATCCTCTATGATGCAGAAGAACTGTCTCAAGAATAACGGGGCATTGGACGATCTTTTGCATTTCCATATCCAATCCGCTTCGCCGCAGAAAGCATCAGGCGTGAGTGCACACCTGTTTCCTTCTATCGCCGTACTGCTATAATAATATAATCTATTGCTGTTGCAAGAAGACAAACTTGCTCTCGAAGCAGCTAAAATAAAACCTACTACTATTTTTTTAGTGATATTGCGCATGCCTGTGCATAACTAGGTATCAAAACTGTTGAGCTATGTGGCATATCTATCCTAAATTTGAACCACCCATCTGCGGTGACGTCTGGTAAACGTCTGCCTCTCATGCTGATTTCCTCTGGCTGCTGCAGTTCGTGGAAGCACTTTTGAAAGCTTGCTCGACACTCTTTGCTTCTTTTATTCACTCTAGCGTTATATTGCTGTCTTAATTTTCTTTCCAGACGAAACTTCCATCCCGTACATGGTGGCTGCAGCTTGTCATTTTGCAGCCTTTTGAGCACAACCTCCACCTTAAGCTCCAGTCATTCCAAACAGCACGGCATCTAGAGTGGTGGTGAAATTTACTCTTCTGTGCTCGCTACAAGGAAATAAATTTGTCAGAGCAAAGCCCACATTTGATCGCGCAAGGCGCTTTGCGCGTTAGCGCCACTCTTTGCATGTTCACTCGACATGATCCCTGTGTTTTTACGCTGTGAGCGAAAGGCGAAAGAAATGAGAAAAAAACAGACATGATAATGATGAACTGAAAAAAAGTAGCAAATTAGCCAAGTTGGAACATACTCATTTCGACAAAAACGCAAAAAGTGCACAACACAAGCGCTGTCTAACAACTGAAAGTTTAATGAAAAAAAAAAACGTGTCATATATATGACAACATGAAAACATACAAAAACCTTAACACCCCTCACCAAGCACGTAATTAAGTCTGCTGTATGTACGCAATCTCGACATCTCTCAGAGCGATTGACGGTAGGCTCACGCACCTGTCTCCAGAGTTTATGATTTCATGCACTGCAGCAATTTCACGCATGCGCTGGTCTGTATTCCTCATCAACACAGTGATTTTGCTAAACTGAGCTGCGCAGCCGCACTTCTGGCTATGGAGGTCAAGATGCATAGATGGTTTACCTTTCAGTGAGCATGCTCCCTTATGGCGAATTCGTTTGAAAGAGCAGGAGCACTTAAAAGCACGCTAAAAGTGCTCTCTTCAGAGCCGGCGTGTTTCATTGGTCGAACAGTTGCCGGAGCACTGTCATCCATTGGTAGAGCGATAGTGCCTTTGCTGTGCCGAGAGCAGCCAGGAGCAGTTTGAGTGCTCTCGTCTGAGAAGCGGAGTAGGTGGAGTACCATAAGTCACATGGCCCTTGAACATCCCAGTTTCCCATTTTTTTTTCAGCCGGTGAGCGTGGTGGCAATGGTAGCAACCATGTGTAGTTTGACACCGCTGTTTTGTACGGGTGGCTACGATGACCACTGGACGTCTGCCGAAGGGGTCATTGCACAAACATACTAGGTATTAGGATAATGAAGAACACGTGGCTGACCGATTTCACGCGTATTTTGCTGCTTCCCCACTAAGAATATGACGGGGCTTGGAATGTTTCAGTCACATGGTCTCCCCACTCATCACCCCCTTCAACTGCCCACCGGGAGCGCACCGCATTCCAGTGGCAGGTTGAGTGGCCCTGCTCTCAGTCCTGTTCTCTACTCCTGTTCTCTACTCCTGTTCTCTCAATGGAATTCACCATTCGACGGAAGTTGAGGCAACGTCCCGTCTGCCCAATCTACATGCACCCGCATTACAAAGGGGTGGAGTACAACACTCCGCTCGCACAGTGAGTGAAACACTTATAATGCTTTATAGAGCAACCTACAGCACTGACAGTGGTAGCCCCTTCTGCACTTTTTTGTCAACTCTCGCGCACACGCTTCCTAACTTTTTTGCCAGCATGAAAGACCACGTTTATGTAATAATGACTGGCCACCTTCTTCAAACGGTGCGACATGGCGTGCAGATATGAGATAACGACGAACTTTTTTCGCCGATCCGATGTCACACCCGCAGCTCCAAGCATATTGCGATATCAATTATGGACACTCTCAGCTAGATTTCGCGGCACACAGAATCAAACGTGCACGGGACCTCCGCGTCGTGAATGCGAGGCGGTATCCACTGAGCTACCGAGAGGTACCTCCTCCAATATTCAAACAGCAAGCAATTCATGTTTGCCACTTAACGCTGTTGGCGGGCATCTCGGGGGGAGGGAGGAAACTATTGTATTTTCAGCATTATCAGCAAGATGGCGCAGTGAGCGCCCGGCAGCTCTCATCCCCCACGCGTTCTTTGGCCCACGTAGAGAATAAGGGGGTGTACGCTCTATCGCGTGCCTTACCTTGCAGTGGGGAGAATCGTGCGTCTTGGCTAGCTTTTGGGTTTCGTCGGAACGATTCTGTTGTAGCTACCGGGCGCACAAAGTTCCCTGCAATTGTTGCAAAGCCTCGGTTCGCGAAAAGGGTGCGCTTTTCAGACACAGCAAAGTAACAACTGGGACACTTATTCGCGTTCATCTGTACCAGTGAGTACGTTTCGTGCGTCATTTGTGTGTGATAAACGCGGGGAACGTTTCGATCTACTTGCCATCCAGCGTGTGAACTTTAAATTTGTTGCTATCACGTTCATTGCTTCGCCTGTGTTGCCATCGTGTTCATTGCTTCGCCTTTTTTGCGGTCTTTTCAGGCAATGGAACAGTCGCTGTGAAGTGGAAGCAAGAACCAGGCGTGGGAAACCAGCAGCTTCTAATCTGATAATCTGCTGTTGTGGTCGGCCCCCGTTTCTTGGCCCTGATTGGACGCATGGAAGAATTTTTTTTTACTTTGCCGCGCTCCCTGATAGTCCAGAAAGCGGCAGCACGGTGAATACTTTGGGTTCTGAAGAATGGAAACTTGGGCAAGTTGGTAGAATATGACTGAATGTAGAAACAGTGCAACCTACTGCGTAACTATAGAAGCGGAAAAACAGGAGCAGAAAGGAGCGCTGACTTCCAACAAAGATTTAATATCGGAGTGGTGTACATATATAGGCGAAAAAAGGAGAAAATAGGCATGTGTAGAAGGGTGCAGGAACAACCACTGCGTTGCAATGTCAGCAAAACTCCTATCTCTTGTTGAATGAGCTGAAAACAACATGTAACTTAAAAAAGGTCGATATACGCAATCTTTTTTTTGCAACAACGCAATGGATGGGCAACTTCCACATTTACCGTCAAACTTATTTATTTGATAAGCTAAAATTATCTCACGCGTGGCCCGCATGTGGTACTTGCCTAATGTCTCGAAACGCTCAGAGAAGGGCACGCAGCCGCAGTCTCAGCCAGGGATTCCGAGGTGTCCTTGATTGATTGATATGCGAGATTTAACGTCCCAAAACCACCATATGATTATGAGAGACGCCGTAGTGGAGGCCTCCGGAAATTTCGACCACCTGGGGTTCTTTAACGTCCTTGAACTACATTGTGCACATTATTATTGTGCTCTCTTAAACGGTCATTCAGGCACCTTCCGGTTTGCCCTATGTATATCATTCCACACGATAGCGGAATAAGATATACGACACCAATAACACAAGGTACAAAGCGCGTTCTGTGTTTCACAGTGCATATTATTCTCATTGCAGCTGGATTATTCACCAACTTAAAGCTTTGAAAGCTTTTCTGGGACGGAAAATACAAGAGTGACACTAGTGCGTTTACCGATTTTTCAGCCTGTGCGACACGTTATGCAGATAAGGGACTGCAACACAGTTCACAGGAACTGACGTGTTTCGAGGCTGAGATTGCCCTCCTTGATTTTTAATTTGCTTCAAAAGTTTTTCCGCAACACCAGAAATTAGGGCGTTCGAGTAACTAGCGCTTAAGAAGCGCTCAACCTGTGCTTTGAGACTGCATTGCATCGATTGTGCGCATGACCTCTTAAGAGCGTTTACCATGCAAACAATAGTGATACCCATTCTCACCAATTTTGAATGAGCCGAGTGGAGAGGTAAAAGGGGTTTACCACTTCTCGGTGAAAACAGCCAGCAAAAACGATTGCTCCGAAGACAGAGTGTTAGGTCTAAGAACCTAATCGAATTACCAGATGGTAGCTCATAATTAAACTCCAGAGGATACAAGTGCTTCTTAATACAAACCTAGAAGAGTAGAGACAACAGCTTCAAAAACAATATCACAATAATCAACAAATACAATGAAATCATCAACAAGCCTACGGACCTTCACAACAAAATACAAGTGGAGATCTTTTTGAATGTGGCGATCCTTTTATGCACGAGAAAGATGCCACTCAAGACTGGTGCCAAACAGGAACCTATGCAAACGCCACATATTTTAATGAAATGTTGCTCATTCCAAGACACAACCGCTGACTTTTAATAAAATGAAAGCAATTCTATAAAACCACGAACCGACATACCTGACGCATTCTGGAAGTTTTTTGACCCAAACGAATAAGTGCGTTCTTCTAGGCACTGGAGCAGTGCGTTATGTCGAAATGAATAATACAAATCTTTCACGTCTACCGAAAAAGCCTTCATTCCTTTGTCATTAGTTCGTAAAAAGTTAATAACCACCTCCTAGTCTTTTACCAGGAAAGGATCGTCAATGGTTAAAAGGTTAAGCTGTTCTTGTAAAAACAAGGCTCGTCTCAAACCCTTTCGGCCCGCACGGCCGATGGATTACCTGGAAAGGGATGTTTTGCTGTCTGGGCTGCCTAGAAAGACTGGTCCTCTCTGCATTTTTGGAGTCGTCGTAATGCACCTGACAAGGAACCGATTGCAGGAGGAACCGGGGTACCTTTCGAGTGTTCTTTTTCTGCGCACCACGGACTGCCCGGTGGCAAGGCCTCCTTGATGAGTCATCCTTGATCCTTGGCAAACCAGAGGGCCGATTGTGCGTGCAAGTTCAATTTCAACGCACCGTTCCAGCTGTGCCATGCTTTTTTGTGTGTATTGCCCTTCCCCTGTAAGATAATCAGTGCGCGCCTTTCCTTCTTTCCTGGGAGGCGTTGGGACTGCTTCTTCTTGAGCGCATCGAAAGATGCGCTCAAGATTCCTCGTAGAGAATCTTGGGAAGACGGAGGTTATAAAACGCGAGCGCAGAGACGTTCAGGTGTGCTTTTCCTTTTCATCTTGTACCACGCTATAAACTTTTTCAGTTTATAGCTCCGTCTCCCCGGCTCATCTTCTCCCTGATCTTTGGATGGCTCCAAGTCCCGACGAACTCCCCCAGTCACAACCCTGTCGCAAAAAATTCACAACTACAGCGTGAGAACAGGACTTCTTCAGAGCCAAATTAAGACAAGTCGTGGTCAATCCATTCCTTAGAATTTTTGAATAGCAGAGCGATAGCTTAAAAGTGGCTTTGCGGAACGGGAGAATAAGACCAGCAAACATAGTCCATCTGGAACTACCATGAAAGATCTAAAAGTTGCAAGACATTATCTCTTGGGACTTTAGTAGTAAAGCACAGACCTTTGCCTCTCTGCTTAAACATTCTTAGGACATGGATCATAGACTCCATACAGTTGACGCAATCGACAAGCATCAAGTGATCGTCGACGTATCTAAAAACACGCCTTACACTACCTTCGAAGTCTTTCTCAAAGGTTCGATCCGCTTTTCTAACATGGGGTATTGTATCGGGTCAAGGGTAGCCCCAGTACTAAGCAATATATTTTTTTTTTGAAAAGCTGACGCAACCCATGAGCAAGACTTCGAGCGTAGTGTAAGGCATGTTTTTACATGCCTTAGACTCATCGGTCGTTAGTACGGCTTCCCCGACTTTTCCAGCGAAAGCTGTTATGAGATTACAACACGGGTCACGTGAGGCACCGTGTCCACCGCCACCACCGCCAGTAACCAGTATCAAACGAAACAATAAAAACTTAGTAAATAAAAAAAACACCTATATGACACAGCGGGCGTTCGAACCCGGATACGCTGCGCGCCAGTCTAGTATTCCTCCACTGAGCCATGCCAGTGCTTGGCACTCGTTCGCAAACTGCCTTAGGCAGGCTTGATGTCGGGTAAGAAATCGCGTTAATATCAGTAATAAAGCGTTTTATAACATAAAAGGAACAACCAGGCATTACACAATGCGAATAGCACATAAGCGAGTCGGTCATCCAATGCTCCAACCCATTACAACAGCTTGTTCTTAATCACCCAATAACTGTGGCGCATACCAACTTTAGGCTTAATTCCTCACTGCCCGCAGCCACTGCATGAGCAATCGGCACAAAATTTCTTGCAAGTGGTTTATATGTGGGGTTTAATGTCCCAAAACCACCATATGATTATGAGAGACGCCGTAGTGGAGGGCTCCGGAAATTTTGACCACCTGGGGTTCTTTAACGTGCGCCCAATTTCTTGCAAGTGTTTAGTGGATACCACGCTTCTCCGAAGATTGACAACCGATAGCATAGAGAATGCTGGCCTACTACACATATATTATGATTATCAGTGGCGTAGTGGGTATCCAGCAGTTTCGTTGTAGCAGTTATCTATTGAGTGTTTATTAAAAACTCTGAAAGGCCCCTCTTCTTGCTTTCGCTGTGCCAGGCCTAGTGTTTTTTTTTTCTATACCGTTGGTTTTCTGTAGCATATATACTAGTATTGTCGTAAAGTAGGACTAATACTAAGGACACGTTATAGATAATATAATGGTTCCTACAGCATTATTTAAAATTTTTAGAATTTCTATAAATATCTTGTGCGAAATACTAGTTTTCAGTGTATCCTGAAAGCTTGAATTTTCAGTGTAGCCTGGTCAATACAAATGTCTTCAAGTAATGATGCCTGATATTACATGGCTGTGAGCTTTACGTTTTGTGTATGTACCTGCGTTCTGTGTTTTTGTGCATGATAGCATGCTCGAAAATTGTTGATACATACTTCTGCGCACTTCCTCATACTATACAAACTCATAAAAGAACTGGGTTTCTTGCAGCAGTCACAGTTTCATGCAGTTGTTTTTCTTGCTAAGTGATCAGCCGGTGCCAACCTGAGAGCGCCAATCTTTCTCCTATACACCGTTTCAATAAAAAGTTTCAGCATAAACTTTAATGTTGTACATGTCGTCTGCGCAACCTGTGCCTATGGTGGCCTGGCAGCACTACGCATGAAATAACTTACACCAGTTAAGAACAGTCCCGTGTCTCCCTTTAATGTATAAATGCTCTAATGTTTTGTTGCTTTTCTTTTATCTCATTAAACTTGTCCAAATACAGCCACACCATGTAAACGTCCCCGTGTGTCCATGACAGAGTGTACCTTTATTGCGCCACACCAGCTGTGGATCCAAGAGAGACAATGTACGCTGAGCTAACAGGCAAGAAAAAAAAGAAGCTTTCCCCACGCACACAGACGTTCGCGCAAAGCAGACACATGTAGTGCAGCTGGACCTCAGAGACCATCGTATTATAGGCTGGTAAAATATTTCAGACAGTAGACATGCTTTGTGTCGTACAAAAAAAAAAAATCACTACCGCTCCACGCCTAAGAAGTTCGCAGATTATATGCAGTGTATACTGCTTGTTTGCTAGTTCTTCTCGCATGAATACAATATTTCGATTGCGAATAAGTAAATAAAAAAGAGAAGAAAAAGAGCTGGAAAGGCAGACCCCTATGTGTTTGCAAGGAACGATGGCAGTTCTGGCAATCAATGTGGCTGTTTTACGCCCGCCTAAAAGACATGCATCGTATATATTTAGGCAAATTTTTCTGATTATTCTCGGGGAATTCAAGTTACTAATATATTTTGTTTTGTTTTCCTTAACCTGCAAATGAAGGGAATATACGGTGCACAGCAGGTGGTATTTTCTCACAGCCAACGCCTCTAACGAAAAGCACCACGCCTCTAACGAAAATTGGAGTCTTGTCTTATCAGCAACCATACGTCACCGTCAATAAGCCATGAGGCTGATCACATGGTATGTAAAGAGGTTGAAATAGATACACAAAAACGAGACCCGCATCCAAAAATGGCGAGTTAGTTCGAGGATGCAATTATCGAACAGAAGGAAAAGGTGTCCCCGCGCGTATACCTTCTCTACCATGCTCCCATGATACCTGGGGTAGCACGTCAGGTGAAAAGCCTGGCAAACTTCTCCAGCTCTCCATTAAAATTATTCTTTCTTTCTCTCTTGGTTATTTTTAGACTTTACGTTCTTTATGCAATTATCGATAATAATATTTGTTGTGGTTTTACATACCAAAACCACGATATGGTTAAGAGGGACGTTCTATAGTAGAGGGCTGAGGGAAAGTTTGACCATCTCGTGTTTTTATACTACACTGACCCATCGTGCAGTACCGGGGTCTCTAGCAATTCGACTCCACGAAAATGCGACCGCCGCGACTGAGATAAAACCCACGACCTTCGGATCAGCCGCCGAGCACCGTATACGCCCTGATACACTTGGGCAGAAGAGTGTCGACCTATGCAATAAAACCTTGTTGCCAGCATTTCTGATGCAGTACAAGCTTACAATATTGCCGTACCATAATGGTTTAACGTAGATGTAGTAAGCACTACGCCATCAATGCAGTCCGCAGTTAACAACCTGCAGCTGTTTCCCATAAGTAGCAGCTGCAAGTTGGGCAAGTCACACCAATTTTTGTCTTTTTTTTTACAGCTGCATACACTGCGCGACACGCTGAAAAATGCGCCTGATAAACGATCGTAGCCTACCCAATGTTCTGCCTATCAAAAAGATGGGAGCGTATGTGAGCGTTTGACATAGAAAGCGACGACGGTTACATGACAGAAAAACGAAAGTACACATATATATATAAAGAGAAAGAGAGAGAGAGCATCGAACACGTCCGGTTCCTGCCTGCCCATGGTAAGTTATATTTTCACCCACTTGTCTTTCTTTTTATTTACATTACAATTGATCTAATAATTTTCCCTATACACTCCTTGGCATTATTGTCTGTTAGATCTCATTAATATTGTGTCAGAGCATGGAAAAAAGAGCCCTTGAGTATCCACTTCTTTTCCTTATTTATTAACAAGGGTCTCGTACTGGCAGACCTGGTGCCGTGAGGTTGTATACGAGGAACTATTGGTCAGCTGCCACCTCGTAATAAGTTCACGTGCTACGTGCACCAAACAGGCTTAGAAAGAGTGTCCCACCCTCGCCTCCATGGCTACAGGTGGCGCTGACTGACACTCCCACGTTTAAATTCACATATAAACCCAATAAAGTGGCTGGGGGATAGACGTCGTGGTAGCGCACAGGTAGAGCATTGAACGCGTTATTGGAAGGTCTCAGGTTCGGTTCCTGCTCACGGCAAGTTATCGTTTCACCCACTTTTCTTTCTTGACATCTACATTACAATTGATATAATAACTTCCCCTATTAACTGCTTGGTAATATTGTCTGTTAGATCTCATTATTACTGTGTCAAAACACAGAAAAACGAGCCCTTAAGTATACACTTGTTTCCTTTATATATATATAAATCCGTTATTCGGATTCATTACAATATATATATATATATATATATATATATATATATATATATATATATATATATATATATATATATATATATATATATGTATATGTATATAATTCTGAACAAGAGAAAGAACAAGAGACAAGAGCCGTTTGTTGGGCAAGCTGTTCCTATTCCACCTTCTTCCTCTTCCGTTTCTCTAGCCAAGCATGCGTGCCAGAGCACCTGTGTCGTTCTTCCCTATCACATTCGCTTGCAGTGGCCCGACACGACCGCGCTGTGACTTGGTCTTGAAATGTCGCGGTTATCGGTTCCAGTCACGCTGCGCCTCTTCTTGGGGATTTGTCAGCATGTTTTCTGGCTGGCGGAATTTGCTTTGTCGCGACGTCTTCTGACAACGTGTATGTGCTGCTTCTGGTGGGTGGCTTTGGCTGAATCGTGGTGGTCAGTCTAGGCCACGCTGTAACTCTTTTGGTGAAGCTGGAAGTGGGTCTGGAGGTGGACCTTGCAGTGGTCGACCTAGGCCACGCTGGTATCTGGCATAGAAAGCTGCCGATGATGACTTTGGCGGGCGCCATTGGCTGCATTGCGGAAGTCAACAACTTTGACCACGCCGCGACTTCGCAGGGAAAGCAGTCTTGTTTTTTTCTATAGCCTACAGACTTCGACGTTTTGCGGACATTGAGTTTCGTGTTCTCGGCCATCAAAAAGGCCTAGCCTGAAATCTCGGTGATGGATCTGGTGGGCGACACTAACTGTTTCGGCAAGATAGGAGAACAACCCGGTAACGCTGGTGTCTGTTCCATCGCTGCTGGTGAGCCGAGTAGCAGCGTCATGCTTCGAGAGACACCCGTGTGAACCCAAGAGCCATTTTTCTAAATGAGATATGACGCAGCACATGGTCAGGCAGCAATCTCACAGCAGAACTCTCGGATGTCGTCGAGCCTGTGGCTCCTGGCGAAGTACTACGTGCACACGTGGTGTCCAGGGAGGTAACAACAGGAGAGCTGGTCCAAAACAAGTTTTCAATGGCAATGACCTCAGCCTGGCTAGGTGCCACGGTTTTCTCGAAAGTAAAATCCTTTGAGGACCGAGTGTCTGTGCGAATGGGCGTCTGTGCGTCTTCGGAAATGAATGTTGGAAGCGTCTGCAAATATGGCTGTGTCTGGTGAGGGCTCATTTTGTTCGCATCCTCAGAAAAACCTGCTTTGTCAAGTGGTAAAGAGTACATTGTGTTTTACTGACGATAGTGGTCTGGTAGACTTCAGTCGTGTGTAGCCCAATAAGAGTGAGCGCTTCCATATCCCCAGACAACGATGAGCACGAGGACGGTATCTCTGAGAAAGGTATGGGGGTGGTATTCTCGGGTCAAATACCGATGCAGAGTCCGGACCCTGCATAGGAGGACTGTGGTCACTCTGGTCAGAGTCAGCAGCAGGAAACTTCTCAATATATTCCGTCTATGAAGTAGAACGTACCATTGCAGCCTCGAGGCTGTGCGAATACTGAGCTCCGTCTTCGGTGAAAGTCTCGGGTGCGCTCAAGGCACCAGGAATCTGGCTGAAGGCTGCTATGAGCTTGGAGCTCCACTCCATTCCGGACTGCTGCTTCACGCCTTCATACCGGTGCCACGCCTCTACACCTCCCCGAAGGGAATCTTCAGCCACGGTTTATTTCTGAGGCTCCGTCCAGACCTCACTCACTGCTAGCGCGTTGCCGATTGCTTCCAAGCCATCTCCGTTGTTCTGGAACCCGAAAATTTCCGGTATTTCACAGGCAGCTTGCGATGATGGGACCACGCGAAAGTGATTATATATATATATATATATATATACATATATATATATATATATATATATAGCCTACCGCAATACGGGGCACCCCTATTTTTACGACGAAATGTTGACAGGGCGCGGAGTAGTTAAAGGCTTAGAACTTCCTAAAATGCCCGCTGACCAGCCTCTGCCACAATACGCGGCCCCCGTCCTTCTACGACGAATTGTTTACGGGACCCCGAGTAGTTAAAGGCTTAGGACTTCCTGAAAAGCTCTTTTTTGCCCCACACCGAACCGCCAGTGCCAGGAGGGGCCGTCTGATCGGGAGGAATGCGCTAGTGAACGGAAACATACACAGACCGCTGACATCGGAAAGGTGAGGGGGAGAGGGGGGAGAGAAATGGGGGGAAGTGGAGGGAAAAGTGGAAGGGGGGCACCCCAGGGGCGTCCACCGTATATTATTTTTCTCTTTTTTCTTTTTTTCTTTCCTTTTCTTTTCTTTTTTTCTTTCCTTTTTTTTCCTCTTTCCTTGCCCTCTGATTTGAGACTGTATAAAGCTGAGCACCGACAAATTGTATCTTTATTCCTGATGAAGGCCAGACTCTAGGCCGAAACGTCGAAATAAACCACGTTGTGACCGCTCACGGAGGATCTACTAGACTATATATATATATATATATATATATATATATATATATATATATATATATATATATATATATATATATATATATATATATATATATATATATATATATATATATATATTATACATTATGCACACACTTTCATTTAAATATACATATGATGGTAGTTTTGGAGGTAATGTCTTTTTCGCAGCAACTGTGATGCTAACGAACGTGTTTCAACTCTTAAAGCCACAACTACCTACCCCCCTTTTTTTCTACACGGAATATTTCTTCATATTCTCGAAATGGCAGCGGCAGCACACGTGATCATCAACCACTTCCATATTTCTGACCAATAGCTTATTGCTGACAGATTATAATCGCAGTATCATTTGCGCTTATCACATGAACTCTAATTGTAAGCAAATGCAAGCTATGCAAAGACTGTCAAATTTAGGCAGAAGCTTGGTTGCACATTTCTGGTATTTTCCGTACACTGTAGTGATCTGTCTCTACCACTATTAGCTCTAGCTAAATTAAAGGAAAAAATTAAGGGTGGCAGGGGGGGGGGGGGCATCTTACTATCTCGCTGTGGTCCAACATCAGGCCCTCGCGCGCAGCGAGGCGATGTTCCACATGCTAGGCCATGAACGGTAATTCCTAAGTGTTCTATAGGTGAATGCCAAAACATTCATAAGATGAAGAAATATTTTTCACGCCGTAGTTTTTGAAAAACTTATTCTTTACATCAATTATGAACGAAAATTTGTCTAGACTCATTAAGTCACTGAATATGTGCGCTCAACGCACCGTTGGAGCAACGAGCAACAATGGATAATAAGCCTCCACAGTGGCACGAAAAAAAAAACACGTTTAAACGTACTATTTCATTTGACCAGCTGGGAGTCTATATCATATGAAGTAATGTCACTTCCAGGAGCTTTCACATTTGGACTTTTCAGAATCCTTCTAACTGACAGCCAAATACCATGGCTTAACTAAATCGGAAGCATGACGTATGAAACAACATACAGGAAGCCTGCGGCTACCTGCACCATTCAGATTAAATGTCGAACACTACGAAAAATTTCACTAGCGAGGGGCTTCAGTAAAAAACGAGCCGCCAGCCGCCCGGATTTCAATATCATAAGGAAAAAGACAAAAGTTTTCCCTAATTTCTTTCGAATCCTTCTAAAAACTTGCTGCGGCTGCACATAGACACTATTAAGGCTTCACTCAGACGTTCATCAGAGGCTGGGTTGTCGTTATTATGTTCGAAAGCTTGGATATCAGTCTCTCATTCTAACTGGAATACCAAATACTTGCAGTTATGGCTATGTATTTCGAACATACTTGTGGTGGAGTTAACGTACACGATTTGGCTTTGAAAAGCGTTGAATAGATCTGACGCCAAGGTTGAAGGTCAGCAACCACACAACGCGAAAAGAGACGACCTTATTATACCCTAACAGACAGTGGCGTAGCTAGGGTGAGGCACACCAGGCCCGCGCACTCCCTCACGAATGAAAGCTTTCCCGCGACATATAAAGCACAAAATAACGCTGCACTACAACTGCCTGCCCAGCCTTCACATCACATCAAGGAGATGCACGCCACGAAAAAAATTCTGCCTATGGCCTTGCTCACAGATAGAGCTTTGGGTATCAATCAGGCGATTCGTCATGAAATGACGTGAACGTGATCCTTGAAACGATACTGACTGAACAGTTAAAACAAACAAAATGGTGTTTCCATGGCTTCCGAGTAACTGTATACTCTAACTATACCCTATACGCTAACCAGCACCTCCTCTATTTTTTTTAGTGCCCGGGTGAAAAAGCGGATTTCAACGGAAAGTGGCCGTCGGTGTTAGTGCGAAGTTTCAAGGTTTCGCCGCCAGACGCCGCAACTGGAGTAGACATGTTGCGTCGCTCTCGCGCAAACGAATGTCGCAGCTGTATTCGAAGCTGTTATACGATTCAGTTTTCGGCTGTATTCGCATTGTTTATGGCATAATGGAAACTTGGAAACAATAATCGCGAATCACTTGCTGTTCTTGACACCCAGCTCAATTCAAAGGCATGTGTCGTTCGTGAATACTTGATCGAGACGCTAGCACGTCGTCTGCTAGACCGATACCAGATAGCTCTTGCCAGTAATCCACGGAAGGTCGTTTTGTCACTGTGGCGTTCACTTAACGGAAAGTTTGTTTTAACTAACTGAAAGTCGATTTTGAAACAAGCCTTTGCCAAGAGCTAATATTACAAGCTTGGGTGCTTAATGTTCCCTGATGCTTGCTACTGTGTAGTGGTGTAGCACATTATGCGTAAGCTTAAAGTTCTGGCGCTGAAGCGCACAAAGTTCCACTAGATCGCTTCCAGCGATATATGCGATCACCCATTCCCTTCGCAAAGCTTTTGAGCATTAAACTATGCACGGTGATTTCCCCACTTGAGAGCTTAAACAACAAAATTATCGTGAAATAAACAATTGAACTGCTCCATATGCGGCGTGAATTCTGCGACCATGGTCTATCTTTTGAACAAGCGCCGTTAAAGTCTGAAGTCTAATGCCGACTCTCAACTTGAGCCAACGTGACAAACGTGAAAGACGTGGCCTATGGTCAGTTACTTGAGCTTCTCTGTGTATTCGTGGACAGATTGTTGTAGCTTTACTATCCAGCTGCTCAGCTCTCTTTCTTTCTTCTTCTCGGTGGCCTCTTAATTCAGTGTTGAGTAGAGTAGAGGCCTAATGGCTGTCGACCCGGACGCTTTTATCACATTCCCCTCCCCGCTGCTGTTCAGCCTTAACGCACGCATTCATTACAACACAGCACATAATAACTGTCACTTTTTTTAGCCTATAGCTCATGTGGTGCCCATGGCCACCCGTTCAGCTTCGGAGCGTAACGTTAGCGTTACACACGGCAGTGATCGCGAGGCAATGTTTCTACTGATAGACTCATTTGCTGACTGTTCGCATGCAGTGCACTCCCGCTTAGAGATACCAATTGTCATGCTGCTAAACGTTAAGGGTAGTCTTCAGCCACCACTTCTTATAAATCTGTAAAATGTTTGCATTGTAAATGACGGCTCCACATACGAGTGTTGTACGAAGATATATTAGACCAATTGCTCTGCCTGATTACCGCAAGCAACCTCCCCCGAAAACCAGCGACCGCTGCAATTTAATGGAACTACAGTCATACAGTACATTGAGGCGATAGCCCTAAATACCTCATCAAAACCGAAAATTGATCGCCGGTGGCGTTCGGCGTCTTCTTGCTTCGGCAGCGTCAACACGAGTGATGCAAGAAATCATCATTACGTGAAGACGTCACCATATGACGTCACGCATCATAAAGTTTTGTGACTTATCGGAAGGTTACATACCTCGACATATTTTGTTCGCAAGGATCGCATGGTTGAAATGTACCGATCACAAAGGCAGTACATAACCAGCTGAGGGGCAGAAAGCTAGCTTTGTCTCCAATCCTTGAGGCAGTAAGAAAACCACGTTGGGTGCAGAAATATCTCGGAGGAAAATAGGAAACTTTCAATGCATTGAATGTGAAGAAAACGAAGATGGCTGTTGCCTTTCAGTCGTCTCAGGAGAATCCATAGGGGACCAATGAGTTTCTTTTTTTTTCCTTTGTCACTACGTTGAAATAAAAAAAAAAGACAATCTGATTTCTTTTCGTCAGGTATGCAGAGTGGTACACAGCTGTTTTATATACTGAGGCATGCAAATAAGGGGTTTTCAATAGCTTGAAAGAGAAAATAACGCGTGAATGCTATAAAACTCGAACGCATATATTGAACGTTAGCATGGCCTGACAGAACCTGGTGAAAACAGCGCGCCGCTATGTTCGTGTTACTTTTTCCCCGCTGTATCCGTGAAAGCCGGCGAGAAGCACGAATGCAAAGTAACTCGCTTGAAGACACGAAATCTCGAGCTGCCTAATACGGGCGGCCGTTCAGCGTCAGCTACCCGTAGTCTACTCGTGCAGCGCCGCCATGTGGCAGCGGCGAGCGGAGGCGGAGCGCCCTCTCGATGGCCCGATGAGAGCGTTCGCCCAATCATTGAAAAAAAAAATAAAGAAGGTGCTGCTGTAACTTTAATACTCTTCAAATTGTTCTTCGAAGTCTGACAGCAGAAGTTATGTCATGTTTAGCCAAATTACAAAAACACACTTATCGAGCGGCTTTATAGCACTTACAGTGGAACCGACTGGCATGACGATTTGTCATGTAGGCATAATGCGTTAGTGATCGTTCAAAAGCAGTCTCTGTCTCTCCTCTATCGTGCACACGCACAAACACATGGTTCGGAATACAGTGCACACATATGAGATCCTCGAATAAGAACTCAGTTTTACTAAAACCTCCTTCGTCCATCTGACGTTTGCGTTTACGAGAGGCGGCAAAGAAAAACGTTTATGAGCTTGCTTTCAAGTTTTTTTTTTAAAGTGTGATGCTCTGCACAGTTTCCCCTACACCGCTCTCTGTTCTCACTCCATATGTACCGGGCTATTGTGAATAAGTTGCACTGTAGGTTTTGTGGACATAAATGAAGCATTCCTGCTTGATGCAGTAATATGTACATGAAGTTTTCACTGTATTTCTACAATAACTTCTTCAACAAAAAATAGTGAGTATTTTTTACGATTGTAAAAAAAAAGTGTGCGTCACTATGAGCTGATTGTATTTTTGTTTTAAAATAAACTAAGCAGTTGTTACAAACCCGTAGAATGCTCTTCGCCGGCAGGTGTCTTTACGATTCGCAACGCAGAGCGAGCGTGGCTGTCGTGATTTTAATTGAGATCAATGCCGCAAGTCTGTTTATTTTGTATGATTCGCTGCATCAACAGGAGTGCTTGTTTCCTGCGCCTTATTGCGACATAGGCTGCGCCAGTATTTTCGAGCAACACGTACAAGCATCGCGTTTCTTCGTGGGAGTTATTGTTCTCAGACATGGTGTGTTTACTATTGTATATGTCATATAGCTCAGTATTTGATAAGAACTCACCAGGGAAGAATAGTACGTGGTCGAAATAAAACAATTAATTTTATGCCTACGTTTAAAACAAAAAAAAAACGACGTTTCGGGCGCCCCACGGATTTCTTGTTGACATTCTGCGATTGTAGTGTAGGTGTGGAGTTTGTTGGTTAGGGCGTTTATTATGCGACCGGAACCCCTCGACGACGCAATGCCTTTAAAACTGCTGGTATTTCCACTGCGACGAATCTAAAAGAGCATGGTGTATTCCGAAGATTTGTGAATAACTTTGCTGAGTAGGTTGCTGTGGTGCATTGCGGCAGATATTTTCCTGCAGCTCTCTTTGTTTGTTTTTATAAGTTGGTCTCTTATACTACTCAAAATAACCTTTCTAAACGTTATCCATGATGCTGAGAGAGAGCTTATTTGTAGCTAAATTAAACCTGGTATGCCTTCCTTCTTGTTATCAGTAGAACATTCACGTTTTTTTTTTTCTTTAGATCACTGGTGCACTTGACATCTTATGGATACCATGTTTCTCCCTACGAAAAGCTGGAAAATGAGGCAGAATCTCCGGTATTGTTCTCTCCATGCTTAAAATAAGTATTCAAACATTTAGAACCGAAAAAATGGGACTAAAAGTTAACAAAGAAGGCTTTATGTACATACGGTTTGCAGCCGACATCGTGTTCGTCAGCAGTGATGGCGCAAAATGAACAAAAAAAAGAAAAGATTAAGATTTACACCAAGAAAGCGTTTAAGCATGGTTGAAGACAAATGTGTTAAAGACGATGTTAGTAGGCCTAGTGCATGATTGACAGTTCACGATTGGCAACCAGACCCTAGTTTCCGTACAAGAAAGTGTATGTCTCAGTCAATTACTAACGCGAGATGCTACTCATGAAAAGAAAATTAACTGAATAAAAATGGGATGCAGTGCATACTGTATAGAATTCAAAGTCATGACAGAAAATTTACGTAAGGCAATTTACCAGTCCCTAAGGCACAAAGTGTGGAACTACTGTTGATTGCCAGTACTGACATATAAAGCAGAAATATGGAAAACAAAAAAAGAGAAGCTAAGCACCACGTAGTGCGTGATAAAGCGAAAAAATAGTTCCAGTCTTACTTGACACTGAGAGGAAAAAAAATGGCCCAGTATTTGCATGTTTCACTGCAAATGTCGTCAAAAGACGATATTCTTGCGTGTGGAGAGAGTGAACAAAACGTTTACTTGATGTTCTGCGTGAGAAAATCGGTGAATGGTATTCTGGTAGCGCTGTATTAGAGAGTCTCGATCTGTGCAGCGAAGGCGAGCGAGCACACCGAGGCACGTTAGACACGAGCGCCATCAGGCAGTTATCTTTGGAATCAAAGGAAGGCGTGCGCGCCCCCAAAGAAAGATGCGCGCCTGTCTCGGAGGCGATAAGGTGTAGAACGCAAAGCGACGGGCAGCTGTCACCACCGCGTCATCTTAGCAAAGCGTTGGAAACACGTGCCTTTTTGAGCATCGCGTTCTACGGTCTTTAGAATTAATTGTGTGTGCCTGCTCTAGTATAAAGACGCATACAAAAAACATCAACGTGTTGTTATGGTACTTCAGATATGTGCAATAATTGCTTTTAAAGACGATAGTCTTTTTTTTGGGGACCTTCGAAGCAAACAATTTGGTCTTTCTGTCTATCTGTCTGTATATTTGTCTGTTTGCCCACCTTTAACGGTACCCTAAACGTCACCAAAGTGGCCAAGCGATAATCGAAACAGCCGACCTCATCCTCAGCGCCCACCAATATTGCACAAAGTTCAACTTCATACTTGTGTTATTCTAAATTTAAAAAACAATTAGTGCGCATATCTGAGGCGCCATAACAACACGTCAATATTGTGTATGTGTATTTTTTTACTAGAAAAGGCATACGTAAGTAATACAAAGGACCGTGGCGTTTATCACGCTGCGCTGACCATGCAACGCTTGCACGAAAGGGCAAGTGTTTCTAACGCTTTGCTTGGACAACACAGTGGTGGCACCTACACATCGCCTTGCGTTCTACACCTTATCACCTCAGAGACAGGCGCGCACGCCGCGCGCGTTGTTTTACAGGATAACTGCCAGATAGCACTCATGTCTCACGTGTGACGTGACTTGATGCACTCGTTCGCCTCCGCTGCACGCTCGAGGCACTAACGCAGCGCCTGCAGAATACCAGTCACTGATTTTCTTGCGCAGAACATGAAATAAACGTTTTATTCGCTCTCTCCAGACGCAAGACGTCTTTCGACTTCATTTGTAGTGTAACATGCAGATACGGGGCCAATTTTTGAATTGAATATCGCACAAGCACGAACGCTGAAACTTGAGCAATATTGGTGGGCGCTGCGAATGGGATTGACCGTTTGAGCTATCGTTCGGTGCCGTTTGGCGTATCGTTACCATGGACACAGACAGACAGACAGACAGACAGACAGACAGACAGACAGACATTGATTGATTGATTGATTGACTGATTGATTGATTGATTGATTGATTTATTGATTGATTGATTTGTGGGGTTTAACGTCCCAAAACCACCATCTGATTATGAGAGACGCCGTAGTGGAGGACTCCGGAAATTTTGACCACCTGGGGTTCTTTAACGTGCACCCAAATCTGAGTACACGGGCCTACAACATTTCTGCCTCCATCGGAAATGCAGCCACCACAGCCGGGATTTGATCCCGCGACCTGCGGGTCAGCAGCCGAGTACCTTAGCCACTAGACCACCGTGGCGGGGCCAGACAGACAGACAGACAGACAGACAGACAGACAGACAGACAGACAGACAGACAGACAGACAGACAGACAGACAGACAGACAGACAGACAGACAGACAGACAGACAGACAGACAGACAGACAGACAGACCAAAATTTTGGCATTGAAGGTCTCTAATAAAGCCGATCATCTTTAAAAGGAGAGACCTGGGCGCTTGACATAATGCGGCCAGATAACCAGGTACCAGGCGGGTCCACGGAATCATAGTCGTGTGCGCGAGGGGAGCAGGGTTGGCGCCACTCCTCCCACTAGTTGCTTAAAAGTCAGCCCCATACATTGACATAATAGGAGGGGGGGGGGGGGCGTTGGGACGAACCTTTAACCACCTTGAAGGGGAATCCTGCGCACGCCTACGAACGGAATGAATACCTGGAGATGAAAAACGCAGCATGGGAGAGCAGAGGGTTAGATGGGGTGATGAAAAGTCACTTCAAGGCATAAAACTGTATCAGCTAGCGCAGGACAGGGTGACTTAAAGATCTGCTCACATGAGTGACATGACAGTGTGATTATGATGACTATAAGCGGGCCTACGGCCGCTGATGCCCCCAATCATTTTCGGGCATTGGGACCCTATAGATGGATATACCTTAAGTCCGGTGAGGCCCGCTTAGACAGCCAAGGCGTGACAGCCAATCACCTCCACGACTGAAGAAATAGTCCAACTAATGCTCTCGGCAATGCTGTCCGAAGGCGGAGACAAGTAGCCTGGCTCATGACGTCACTTTAGAGTGGGCGACCGCTGGTGCAGGCATATGTGCATCCGCCTTTAAGAAGATAATGCTGCGGACTTTTAAAGTTCTATCTGATTATAATTTTAACTATGCGTTGTTGTCACGTATTTAAATGAGAAAACATTGAAAGTACAAAACGTGTCATCCATCACTATTCAGGCCTGAGAACAACAGAGCGCGCATTCAGCTAGCCTGGGTAAAGTTTTACTAGTCCAAAATACGCGTTCTATCTTTTGTGGTCATCGAATCCTGTGTGTGTGTGTGTGTGTGTGTGTGTGGTGATGACAGTGAGTGAGTGAGTTCACACTGACCGCAAGGGGAATGGGATGCGGTCACATACATCAGCTTTCCTCAGTGACATGACTATCAGCGGTAGTTTACATGTGTATCAAAGTCAAGAGACCCCCACACCTCCCCTTTTTTGTGCTTGTGAAGAGAGGTAGTAATTGTAAAGTAATCGTAGTAAAATACAATAAACGACAGGTTCAGTGACCGTTTGAAGCAACGGCCTCTCGTCGCACCATTGAATGGACTAGTCTTCGAAAACGCATCATTGCGACGACCCACCTGATCGGAGAAGACATCATTAATCTCTTAAGCGTAGATGGCGTAGTTCTAGTCGGGTCGAAGTGCGTTTCACAAGTCAAGGACGGCTCTTCTTACAACGTGGAATGATAATTATACGCAGCATGTATTTGTACATGTATAATAAGACTTTGGTTTCGCTTACTTTGCTGAGCCAATTTCTTACTGTCGATGTTTGTGACTGCATGCCTATGGGAATGATTTTTATGCTAAGCTGGATATATCAAGCAGGCCTGGTCGCAACGATAGCTTTTAGTCAACATTGCTGTACCTTACTGCACAAATTCAAGCATTCTTGCGACACGCAATACGTAATTTTTCGTAAGTTATTCTGCACGTTGACAACATGATTTCACACTTGTTATTTTTTGGGCAGATTTTCTCGCGACCTTGTTAGACATAACAGTTGCTCTGTGACTTTTGATAGAAATGAAGTACTGCAATCATAAGAGTGTTATTGGGCAATCTGCGAGGGCAATGTAATCGTTGTGAAGAAATGTTCACTTGGTCTCAATCGAAAATGCTCCTGGGGCCAGACTATGCCTACTCACATAAAAATAGCTTGTTCTCTGCGTATATGCGCTAGAAAACTTAAATGCAGGAAAAAAGCGTAATGTTCTCGTATTCTTTTCGTAGCTTTTATCACTCGTTTTCGTGAAACGATGGCGTTTCGGCGTGGTGTCTTTCGTTGTTTGCAAGCGTGCAGCCGTCAATTTCTTTTACGTCAACAGACTCAGAACTGTACAAAATATTTCACCATGCAGCCTAGATATGCACACGTACACACGGTTCTAACTTGTACGTACATTCATGTTTGCAGCACTTCCACTGGCGCGAACAGAAGCAGTCTCGTACCACACAAACTCTCTAGTGACCAGTTTACTAGTAATAAAAGAATGAACTCCGGTCGTGTTCAGAGCCTATATAGTGCATTAAATCAATTTTTCAGAACACGAGAACTCCAACGAGAACGGCCAACGATGCAACACGAGTTTATTTATTCTGTGCTGTGCAATTTCACTGCTGGCATCAATTCCTCCGCGCTTATTTACGATTGTGGTATGGGATCATATAACACAACAGAAACTACCAACCTTCCGTAGGGGCGGAATCGCAAACGCGAGATGTTCCGCGCGCAGAGTAAGATACTGGGCGAGCGCGACCTTACCGGAACCTGAAGGGAACCGAGGAAAACGTATGCTTTATCGTCGCTGAAGATCTCATTTCTCGCATTCAGTGTCACTGCCCGAACTTTGTGGAGCGTGTTGCTTACTAGCAATGCAAAGTCATCCCCTTGAAATGTGCTGCCTGCACGTATTGCTCCAAGGGTAGTTCTGTGTCAATCATCACCCCTCTATGAGACGTGATGGTCTCGCCGAAACGCCGCATTGTAACGCTTGTTGATTATTATCGCGATAGCAATTATATGGACACTCTCAGCGGGATTTTGCCGCTGGCTTAGGCGTTGGCGTCGATGTCATGCCTAGTATATGTATACGTCACATACATGGGAAAACGAAAGAAAGAAAAAATCCAGAAAGAAACAATCCAGCACGCAGAATCGAACGTGGGACCTCTGCGTCGTGAAGGCGAGATGTTAACCATTAAGCCACCCCGGAGAGCGTTCTCCACGATCAAACGGCAAGCTATTTATATCTACAACTTACCGCTGCAGTGTTTTCGGCATTATCTGAAAGATGGCGCAACGAGAGCATGTCTCCACATCACGCAGCGGCGCCCGCTCTGATCTCCTATGCGTAGTTTGCCCGGCTTAGAAAAGGGGAGCTACGCTCCTCGTGCGCCCTTATCTCGCGGTTGCGAGGAGGGGAGGATCGTACGCCTTGGCTGGCTTCGGGCTTTACGTGGAACGATTCTGCTGTAGTTACCGGGCGCACAAAGGCCACAGCAATCATTGCAGTTTCCGTTCGCGAAAAGCACGCGCTTTTCAGACTTAGCGAAGTAACAAATGAGACGCTTATTCGCGGGCATCGGTACCTGTACGTGAGTACGTTTCGTGTGTAATTTGTGCGCGAGAAACGCGGGGCACAATTTAATCTGTTTTTCATTATGTGCGCGACCTTTCAAATTGTTGCTATCGCGTACATTACTTCGCCTTAGCGACAAAGCTGTGACTTTTTGTCAAAAGGCGACGCTGCTCCTTATGAATACTCAACAACTGGCGAAAAAGCTACAGCAAAAGAAGAAACATTTCCAAACTGTAGTTCTGCACAGCCCGAATACGACTAGTGTGCCGAAAGAACTCCGGAAAACTGATCGGAGCTCGATGCATGCACAGAAACCGTAATTCCTTGAAAACGCCAAAAGTTGCACGACGTATAGGAAACGTTTGCTAATGACCTCATGGAGACCAGGTGCTAACTACAGCCTGCTCCTACTACAGCTGTCCCTCAGTTGGTGAGCACGAACTGAAGTTCCAAACTCACTGGCAAGAAATGCTTTCCTGGCTGGTGTGTAAATATCAGGAGGAAGCTCTCTGCAAGGTATGTGTGCTTTTTTTCTTACAAGAACGTTCAGACAAGGGGACTCACCAAATTCTTGGTGCCTTCATCTTCTCTCCGTTCACACGTTGGAAGAACGTGCTGAAAAATTAAAGGAGCCACAACAATGGGGACTACCACAAGACCACATGTAGCTCTATACGAGAAAAATATTCTTGAAGCACTCAAAGGCGATTTAATCGCTGAAAAGGTGGAGTCATCAGCGAAAACAGAAAATGAATTAAACAGAAAAAAACTGACCTTCACCATAAACACTTATCTTCTGTGGGTAACAACATGATTACGAGAGGCAATTAAGAGAACCATACAATACGACAACAATACGACTACAAGAGACACCGTAATGGGGTGCTCCGGAAATTTCCCCATTTTGGGTCTTTAACGTGCGCTTAAATCACACTGCATGGGCATCGAGCATTTTCTCGTACAACGAAAATACGAGAGAGATCGTATTCGGCGACCTGCGGGTCAGCCATGGAGCACCACAACCACTGGACCACCGTGGCGTGTAGTAAAAGAGACGGTTTTGGTAAAATCATTATGCGCTATTTTTCGTACAGCTGTAGCGGCGCAAGTTCAACTGATTGAAATATATTTCTGAAAGCCATTTTAACACCATGGCAGAGTGATTTTGTTCTCGCCCGTTGCCTACACCTGGCTTTTCCTTGGCACCTCTCACTTGCAGACGTGGTTAGTGGATAGGAAAGGTGTGAACGACAATGCAGCAATCCATGTTTTCATGTGACAATTCTCGCAAATTCTGGGTAACATATGTGGCATATAATATTTCATCTAATATGCAGGATACTCTTCCGGTCAATTGAAAAAGATAGTAAACAGCATTCCGCTATGTCTTGTGTCTGTTTGCCGCGTGAAACATTGCTTGCACAGAGTTTATTTCACTTCTTATCAAAAGAATGGTTATTTTGTGTATTGTTCTGATTTTACAATATAACATGTTTACCGATGTTTCTTCATTCTGTGGATTTTTTGTTGTGCCTTATGTCGCTAGTAGCAGGAATCGGTCGGTGTCCTTTATAGTAATGTCAATGTAAAAGACAAACAGGTGAAGCGAATGAATATGTATATTTTTAATTTTTTCGTACATTTTCATACTTTATGTTTCTTATATTGTGTGTGTGTGTGCGTCTGTGCGTGTGTACGTGTGTGTGTGCGTGCTTAGATGTTAGCAGAATGCGCGAAGTTTCAGTAGAAAGATTAGTGCTTCGCTTGAGTATATCTTAGCACACGTTCGAAGAGTCACACTGTAATATGCTTGAACGTGACCTATCAGACCTTGGAAGTGTGTCTAGTTTTGACCATGAAAATCAAGCTCTGCCTAGTCAAAATTATCGAAGTGATCGGCTCCGGCAAGATCTGTTACGGTGGGTACAAGTATGACCGCAGCTGCAGCATTAATCCCGTCGCCGAGCCAACTTAAAGCGCTCGCGGCCGAGATTCCTGTCCAAAATTTCCGAGTGCCAAGGCCATGACAAACATATCAGACACGTTTTTCTGTATGCAGACATTATTCACTGTAAAAGCAACCTGGAATGATATTGTGATAGTAGGACCGCTTAGTTTCTGAATCAAGTCAGCCGAAGAGACGAAAAAAAAGGTGGGTAAGAGGTTGGGGGGGGGGTATTCCCTCCCTCCCCCCTTTGGCTACGCTACTGCTCTGAACTGTGAGAGTGGACCACCAGCCCGTTAATACTACACACACGAAGCATTCCCACAAGCCTCGCATTGGCGCACAGGGCCTCCCAGTCCGAGTAACCCTAACATTGGCGAAAGCAGCTTCTGGTTGTGGAGTCTGGCTCCTTTACACTTATTCGTTTTCAAGAAAACAATTAGCATATTTGCGCCGTGCCACACTAGCCGCAAAAAAAAAAAAAACTGAACTCAGCGTAGCTATAACCAGCTCATAACTATTCAAGCGCACATTGTTACGAGTTACTGTAGATTTGGGCGGCGGCGGCCGAGGCAGCTTTGCGTGCAAAAAACTGCGCTGGCAAGTGCCCATAGAAATGTGGCCTCAGTGGAGCGCCGATCATATATAGGCACATTCGTATGCGCAGTTTCCCATAAACAACAGGTTGGCAAACTCACTCACGAGGCGACTCAATCGAATTCTCTCAGACTCGGATAGAGCTGCGAGTCTGAGTGAGCGATATTTTGGCGAGTTTGAGTCCGAGTGAGTCCGGCTCAGGAAAACTGTGCGGAGTCTGAGCCCGAGGGAGTTTAAGTGCAAGATGTATTTATCGAGTGAGTCTGAGTGAGTTTTACTTTTGTTTGCCATGCCTATGGTCCTATCTACTAAAATTCAGCATTAGCATGAACCTTACTAGGATTTACATTTATACGCACGCCAACTAACATGCATTCCGAAGCAGTATTTTTGATAAACCACTTCGCTATTTATTGATCAGAGGCTTGAGCTACGTTAAGGGGGTGGCTTGACCTTCACCGCCGCTTACTCTTCCAGGGATGTTCTTGAGATTATATATATCTTATGTTGTCATCTCTTTCAAGAAACATGTTCTTACTGGTTTGCAACCACTTATAACTCGTATTCGAAGGTACTGTATGAAAAGGTGCCAAGAAGAGCAGTGATTACGGAAGATATCGGTATTAAAAGGCATTGGTCGAGAAAGCCGATTCTGGGCTAACGGGCTCTCTTGAGCCGACTCACTCGAACTCACTCACACTCGGATCGAGCCGTGAATCTAAGTCTGAGTGAGTTCGGGTGAGTGATATTTTAGTGAGTGAGTCCGAGTGGGTCCGGTTGAAGAAAATTTTAGTGAGTGTGAGTTCTCGTGAGCCCTAAGTGCAGCATATATGTCTTGAGGTACGTCTGAGTGAGCTCCACAATTTTTGCAGACCAATGTCACCAAGTGATTCTCTTTGTATAATTAACTTATCGCAGATATGCCGCTTCTTATATGACAAACTGATCTTTCATCGCTGCGCCGTGTTTCCTACCGGGCTGCAGAAATAAGGTGCCTTTTTCCTCTTCTAACCACTACCACCACCACCATCGAGGTCACTTGTCCTTCTACGCTGACTTATTTGATTGCTGCCCAGATATGAACGCGTGGCTCTCGTTGCCTGTGGCAACTGAACTGTTGCGTTGCTAAGCACCTGGTTGAAAAGGAAAACAAAAGTTGGCAGATGACATCAGGCAGTGCGATATAAACATAGAAAGTACACGGTTGGTCAGGCCCACAGACGCCAAGCATTGCTTGCTATTTTAAATTTGCCTTTAATCTAATAAATAACGGCTGCCCACTAAGGCTCTCGCATCCTTTCCTACACTTCTGCGACGGGCCAGGGTTCACATTCGATACTAAGCATGCTCTAATTACGTGAAATTCACCGCTTGTTCGCGACGAAACAGTGCCTCGATTGCAAACAGAAAGCCGCCTTGAACACACCTCGCTTGAATGGCGCGAGCAAGCAGGGGCCGCTTGGAGATGCGGCCAATAAGGCGCTACAACGCGTGCAGCGAACTCTGCAAGCTTACGCAATCGGCCAGACGGCAAAGGGGTCCTTGAAACAGGCAGGCAAGCGTAGCGTGCCCTTCTCCCTCGCGACCTTGAGGCGAGTCCCGACGCGCGCCGCACCGCAACCCATCGCGTGCCGGCCAACTAGCGACCTCTTTGTACAGCACTGGCGTCCAACGGAGGCTCTCTGCGGTCGACGAACCCGCCGGCCGTGCGTGCACTAGTCGGCGAGGGCGCAAAGGGGTCTGCGACGCGCATGTTCTCGCTTCTTGCGGCAGAAACCGCTTCTCACGGCAGAAAAATTCCTTTGTGACCGCCATCCGTGGTGGTCACAAAGGAATTTTAGAATGCGAGAGTTTCAAAATCGTTTTCCGTTTCTATTCCCCGAGCCGGGTAGGCGGTTTTCACGCTGTGGTTGCGTGATGATCCCTTCATCTGATAGGCGAGCAGCAGAGGAAAAAAGCAAGAAGTGAGCGTGGCATCGTTCTTGAGAAAGACAGTAACGACGCCGCCCTTATTTCTTCCTTTTCTCCTTCAAGAACCGCCAATGCGGAAAAGGTTAAGCGTATTGGCCATTATCCGTGCACATTGCGTGGCAGTGTATTTAGAATTTGATATTTACACGAGCATGCTTCCGCGATTACTGTTTATTTTGTTTGTTTGTTTGTGGAGAACATCGTCCAAGCACAGTCGGTGCTCGTTGATCGGAGCACGAACGCTAGTAGCTTCGATCGAAGCGAGTGCATCGAACTCCTCGAATTCGGGAGGTACAATCAGGCCGAGAGCGGGCAAACAACATGCGACATTAGCTACACGCCGCTATGCGCGTTCATTAACCTAGTGTGAGTAACTTAATTTGAGGACACTCCGATTGTGACGGAATTTTCGTTAATAACATGCTCATATACACACATTATGTTTTAGAAAAATTTCCGAAAGTTTAGAAGGATTTCTTAACTATTATTTATATTGTTTTTTTTTTAGTTTTCAATGATGAATGCCTGCAACAAGAATGTATGAGAATGCCAGCGCTCACTTCTCTTTTTCTCTCTTATTAATCTAAAGGATTGAGGAGTGAAAGCATCCGAGTTAGCGACAATGCAGGGCAGCATTTTTTTTCCTTCATGCACTCTTATTTAAAGCACAACTTCCACACTGCTGATGATGCGCGCTTTTTTGAAGTTTTGCTAAATAGTCGGCTATATAATTATGACAGGGAAAAGCGAAGAGAGGACCTCTGTACAAAATTCGTCGTGGCGATGTCAGTCAGCCATGCTGCTCATAATCTTCTTCAAACAATTGTAGGTCAAGCAAGGTACGAATGTGCTCATACCAAGCGTGCTTTCGATTACATGAAGTACCCTGTGCAAGGCGGCAGACAAATTTAGTCAAGACTTACTATCGAAAGAGGACACACGCAGACCATATACTTGAACAATATGCGCATATAGAAATTACTCTGATTTAAGCCCCTGCTCTGCTTTATCCTTCACCGGTGATCAAATGCGTAGCCGCAAATTTTTTCTAGGGGTGGGGGGGGGTGGGGGGTTCAACTATACTTTATGCTAGTTTGTACATGCCCAAGCGAAATTGAATACTTTTTTAGACCGAGGGGCCTGAACCCCCCCCCCCCCCCCTCCTTGCTACGCCCATGCTGGTGATCTACTATACTGCGCTATCACAGCCATCATCTCACCTCAAATCGTGAACCAGGCGCCCGCTGTCTCCAAAACGTGAACGTTATAACTTATCACCAATTATACAGGCAGGCGGCCACGTAGAATTCAAAACATGAATAATATTTCAAAATATCTGTTCTACTCTGCTCTAAATCCACGTGTTGCTGCTGCGAAGAGAAAAGTATAAGACGGCCCCGTTACTCTGATGGTGTGATGCATAGCTGAAAAAAAAAAAAAAATGGCCCCGTATCTGCATGCAATCTGCAAATGTCGTCGAAAGACGATAGTCTTGCGTGTGGAGACACTGAACAAAACATTTATTTGATGTTCTGCGCAAGAAAATTGGTGCATGGTATTCCGGAGGCGCTGCGTTAGAGTGCCTCGAGCGTGCAGCGGAGGCGAACGAGCGCATCAAGTCACGTCACACGTCTTAGTCACACGTGAGACCAGAGCGCCATCTGGCAGTTTCTTTTGGAAAACAAAGCACGTGGCCGTGCGCGTTGAAGGTCCCCAAGAAAGACTATCATCTTTAAAAAACAAAAATCCACGCAGAATCTTTTCTTGGAGTTGTAATAACCTGCCGTCTCGTCTCCTCCCCGTATACTGCTGTGTGCGGTATAACTATATACGAGAAAAACCGCCAAAGTAATCGTGAAATGGAGAAACTCGGTTGCAACTGCAAATGTTAAGCGAGACTGCATGAGACGGCGTAGCAGAGGTGAGAAGTCCGCCTTTTGTCCCAGATGACGTCCACATCATCACGTGCTCGTATTTCCCGCACTCTGTCCGTCCTGCAGCCTTTCGCAGACCGTTTTTGTAGGGCCGCATCGGGATGACGCCTTTCCGCTTCTTTCTCGCGTTCGTCAGCATTTTCCCCGTTCTGCGAAGCCTCAGAAGCTTAATGTAGTTCCGCCCGTGCGGCACATTCATGCGGTTCAGTTATAGTAACCTCTATACTGCAACTAGCGCAAAAACATTATACACAAAAAGAAAGCACGCCAAAAACGACTGCTTGTACCAGTTGACTGTTAAGTAAACACCGTTCCGAAATATATAGACTGAAGCAGATGGCCTGTGGCGGCCCCTTATACGACGGGAAGAAGATAATTGATTGATATGTGGGGTTTAACGTCCCAAAACCACTATATGATTATGAGAGACGCCGTAGTGGAGGGCTCCGGAAATTTAGACCACCTGGGGTTCTTTAACGTGCACCCAAATCTGAGCACATGGGCCTACAACATTTCCACCTCCATCGGAAATGCAGCCGCCGCAGCCGGGATTCGAACCCGCGCCCTGCGGATCAGCAGCCGAGTACCTTAGCCACTAGACCACCGCGGCGGGGCGGGAAGAAGATAAACAAAACTTAATGAGTGACGAACTTGTTAAGTTCTCTTTTGTTTTCTTCCTTGTGTATGTGTAATTTTTAACGCTACTTATTTGCAGTAGAATGTTAGGCTAACTATAGCCTAGCGAGCAGTCCTTGCGTGTATTAATAGCTTGCAAGAGTGCACGGGTGCTTATTCCACGTTTTAATGTTCACAAGTGAATGCATCAAAGATGTGCACTTATATTACATTTCAAGTGTATTTATTGTTAGAATATCGAAATAAAGAAAATGTGTTTAGCCAAGTGGGTACAACAATCAGCGTCTGAGCATCTGGTCGTTCATGTGGGGTCAACGCTCACTACAGCCTGCGTATTTTGCTTCCAAAGTTATTGTGCGTAGATATAAACTTATTCAAAGGGATTAGTCTTACGTGATGAATGGAGATATTTTCTAGATAGGTTGACACATGACGCCTCAAAAGCAGAGATGTAGCTCAACCATACTTCAGCTGTTGGGATTTAGTTTCTTCGGGGTGTCAACTATTACGTAAATAGTCATCAGAGGTGGTAGTTTTAGGCTGGTAAGTCTTTTGTGTATGGTTACAGTGGCCAGACGGGCCTCAACGAGGGATAGACACCCTACTTTAAAGGGGCCCTGAAACACTTTTTCTTGTAACTATGGAAGGAATTGACTGGAAGAGTTTATTGCCTGATGAATTCAACGCCGCAAAACTTGTTAATATACGTCCAGTGCGAGTGGAGTTACAAAGGTTTGTAGCATGCTGCAGTTGCATTCTCTCTTCTCTCGTCCCGACAAAAGCGCTGGAAGCTAAACAGGGAGGAATGGCAGGGCAACAGGAAAACATCACGCGCACTTCGCGACCTTGAGCAGTTTTTTTTCTTTTTTTTTTTTTTGTTCGGAACATCCGCAATACGCCGGCAACAACAAAACATAGAAAGAAGCGTGCATGCCAATGTGAAAGTATTCTAGGCTCAAATGTAAAACTACTGTAAAAATAGCACTTTCTATGAAGTTTTAATAAATTTTGTACAAAGTAAGATAAAAGCCTTCTGCAGGACAACAAGCGAAAGTGTCATAGAGCATTGCACAATACCAGAGAAATGAAAAAAAAATACGAAAATTTGAAACCAAACACGCGTCGTAGTTGCGTCGCTTTTAGGGCTGTTTGATATGCTGACGACAGCGGAACAGACACTAAGCGCCCGTTCAGTTTTCTCAAAGAACAAGGTTCTATAATCAAACTGAACGGAACATATTGCAAAACAAAAAACAGCTTAGAGATGGGCAAAACGACTCCATTCATGAGTGGCTTGGCACGGCTCAGCTACTGCTGTGGTGCCCTCGCCTCGTTTGGTGTCGGCAGATGTCGAGGCTCGAGCCTGCTCGTTACCAGCCAGACCGGGCCCGCTAAAGCAGTTTTCAAGGGGGGCTCGGGCCTTAAGTTCTATGCTTGGGGCTGCACAGAGAAACATACTTAAATAAAAAGTGGACACTCCCGTAGTGCCCTGCGGCCGAGCTGGGCCCTACTTAATAAACGAAAAATACTTAATAAACGAAAAACTAGATTTATTTTTTCCCCTTTTAAAAAGTGAGGTTGAGGATTCGTACTTTGCAGTGAAGCGTTTAATTTTCACTCGTGCCTTGACTTTAGCCACCAATCAGATAACCTCCTTCTAGTTAAGTCTACCCGCTTAAAGTCTATTTTGCCCTCCCTGTCCCTAAGCCCCAGTACTTTGAAAAACTCTGTGCCATCATCCTGAACTATAGAGTGAAGCCCTTTACAGAACATTATCAAGTGTTCGGTAGTTTCTTCTTCCTCTCCACACGCACTGCATACTGTGTCTACCCCTTCGTATTTGGCCCGATATGTCTTGGTTCGCAATGCTCCCGTCCTGGCCTCAAAGAGTAGAGAATTACCCAGAGTATTATCATAGATCCTTTCCTTGGGAATTTCCTGCTTAAAAGTTCGATAGATCTCTAGTGTGGACATCTTAATCATGCCAATTCTCCACATGTCAGTCTCCGTTTCCTCCACTTTCTTTTTAACCGATAGTTCTTTTTGGTTTGGCCACCTGCTGTTTTCTATGTATTTACCAGTCAATTTTCTGGTTCGCTTTCTCCATTTTGTATCAACATTCCTCATGTACAAGTAGCTGAAAACCTTCCTAGACCAACCCTCCTACCCCATTTCTCTCAATCGCTTCTCAATTTTCATCTTGCTGCTAGCTTCCCTGCCCTCAAATGATACATGTCCATTCCATATCACCTTGTACTCCCTGATTTGGTGTATCCCTGTGGGCTCCTAAAGCAAGCCTACCTATTCCTTGTTGCTTAATTTCTAGTCTTGCTTGAACCTCTGATCTCATGCACAAGACCGCATTCCCGAAAGTAGCGGCCTCCCGCGGCGATTTCTGTAACGAGCGAGAGCGCCATATTCAAATCAGCCAAAGCCTGACAGATGGGTCTTTGATGTGTGATTTTCGGGCATATAACGTGATTGGTCGAGAGAAGGCATAGCAATTTTTAGCTGACTGATAATTCATTGTAAATTCCAGGCCGCGTGCTGTGCTATAATATTTAGACCGCGTGTCGTCGGGAGCCTCTACTACCGATTAGCAGCGTTTTCGTAACATGCTCAAAAAGTGTTGCAGGACCCCTTTAATGAAAACCAGCAGATGAAGCCCCATAGGAACGCATAGGGCACGTTAATTGTACTGGTTAATGTGTATTGCAATAGTTTTGATGTATATGTGAATATAATTAAGAGACGAAAACAAACAGTTACTTACAGGGACCGGACTCACTATCCTCGGTTTATGCACCAAAATGAGCTACGGCCACTGTCGTCCCCCTTTTCCGCTTAATGGGTATTTATGCACACTTTATCCAATGAACGTGAACTGAAAGTGAACGCTCTTTGCGTCCCAAAACATCCGAAGAACACGATTAGTGCTATATATAAAGAGAGATGCGACACATCTTAACGGTTTTCTTAATTTAATTTCCCACAGTTTCAACCGGTGGACCGTTCTTTGTCAGGGTTTGCAACATTTTTGCAAACCCTGACGAAGAATGGTTCACCGGTCGAAACCATTGGAAATAAAAAATTAAGAAAACCGCTAAGTTGGGTAGCATCTCTTCCCAACTATTGGAAAAACTTATATATATGGCTGCGCATAAGCAGATGCAATGTGTAGGTTTATGGCAAGTTTATTTGCTATATATATATATATATATATAGCAAATAAATTTGCCATAAACCTACACATTGCATCTGCTTATGCGCAGCCAATGTAGCTAACGAGTTATGCCATTTCTCTGAAGGTATGAATAAGCTGTGTGGTGTCGCAACAAGCGCAAGAACGGTGCAGTAAAGCTTCTTAAGAAAGTCCTTAAAGTAAGGTAATTTGACCTCTGGCTACTGCTCATTTCTACAACAATAGCGGTGCTCACGGGGTTTCCCACGGAGCCCCTAAATTTTCCCACAGGAATTCCGCCAAGTAAACACGTGTGCAACCAAGTACTCATTAGGCCGCTGCTCTCTGCAAGGGTCGGGTGCAACCTGTTGGCGTTGGGCGTCTCCAAAAGGAAGAAAAACATACTAATAGCACGTAATAAAGGACTCGGCTTCACAAAATGCGGTTGCGTTAAATTCGTAAGAAAGAGTCCGTTCTGTTTTCTCAAATATACACGGAAACGCAGTGAAGGACAGGACTAAGACTCTCTCCTGCAGATTGTTGAATATCTCAATGAAGGCTTGACTAAATACAGGAAACCCAAAATTTTGTATATATAATCGATAAATGTCCATACAAGTTGAACCTTCGAAACGATGTAGTTAGATGTGCGCGAATGTCAAATCACTTCTTTTCATCTTCAACGAAGGAGACCATTACTTTTATCTGAAACAGACGAACGACTGGTTTGCTGACTTCCAATTGATTCAAAATTTCGTTGTAGCTTCCTGCAGATACCTATCAAGGAAACTTTATCGACACAGATGATGAAATGGGGGGTGTAACGCCCCGAAACTACCATCTAATTAGGAGAGACACCATTGGGGGGGGGGGCTACGGAAATTTTGACCACTTGTGTTTTTTTAACTTACACCCAAATCTGAGCACATGAGCTTACAGCATTTTCGCTTTGTCAACACAGAACTCTGCGATGCAATAATTAATGGCGTCATAGAAGCCTGTGATTTACCAAAAGTTCTAGCACATTGATTGATATGTGGGGTTTAACGTCCCAAAACCACCATATGATTATGAGAGACGCCGTAGTGGAGGGCTCCGGAAATTGGGACCACCTGAGGTTCTTTAGCGTGCACCCAAACCTGAGCACAGGGGCCTACAACGTTTCCGCCTCCATCGGAAATGCAGCCGCCGCAGCCGGGATTTCATCCCGCGACATGCGGCAAAAGTTCTAGCACACTAGCACAAACAATACTAGATAATGAAGCTCACTCCTGGGCTAGCTCGTTCATAGAAAAATTGCTGCGTACGAACTACAGAAGAATACAGAGGACACGGACGAGCGCGAACTTACGATCAACTTTATTTTTCGTAACAATCAATTATATGCAATTTCACTCTCGCGGTAACAGAGGTGATCACACATCCCTTCAAACTTCAATTTCTTGTTGGATTGTGAAATTATGTTCTTGTGTGGCCTGTTATCTGCAGAAATCGGCAGGTAATTAACGTTGGTGACCACATCAGTGAATGTGTGCATATATTGACTGCGAAGAAAAATACAGGTAGTCGAAAATTAGAGCTCATCCGTGCCTTCTGTGTCCTTGTGCAGTTGTGCGCAACCATCGTATTCTTGCAATTACAACAAAAACCTTAACAAGGGCAACTTCTAACGAAAACCTAACTAGAAGTAAACTCGTGGCCTATAAAGGACGTTTGCAATCAAGCCAAGTAGAGCAAAGGCAAATTGAATATGTAAGACATTTTCGCAGAAAAAAAAACCGTCGCCAAAGACGCATTCAAGCATCAGTGATCAAGTCTGTGGTCCAAGACATCCGCGACAACGCCACACAATAGGACAGGAACGACATAAAAGATTTCCCTGGAGGCTAATCAAGAAAACTGCTAACCGAAGAGCGCATGCCTACCAGTCGTTAAAACTGTAAACTCCAGCAAAACGTAATGTATCGTTCACACGGTATCCTACCATGTAACATTCGGACACTATCGACATCAGCATCAAGCAGAACTTTTACATCTGTCCATCCATCCGTCCGTCTGTCTATCCACCGACGAGTGGTGTGCATGGCATGGAAAGGTAAGAGGGTCCAACGTTGCCAACCGATTTTTGAGGAATATCATGTCACGGTCATACTACCCTATTTTATGACCGTCCCGACTCATCGTGCATTGAAATTCTTTTGGTGGCTGTGAACTCGACGAAACGTTCTAGACACACTCCAAGCAAGAATGCGTGGTCGAAACTGGCTGATTTCCTCTGTCGAGCGTGATCAAGGGTGTCATCGGACCGGTTCAGTGCTAAGAAAAACCACAAGACAGGAAAGGCCATTGTGACCTCAATGGCCTCAACAAAGGAATTCCGAGCAAGTAAAAAGGCGACGGGCCATTTTCGAAGTCATCATGGATTTAGAAAGACCTGAGCCAGCGTGATATTTGCTGTTTGGGATGCTAAAACCAAACCGGTTGCAGCTGAACCTTTTGAGGAAAGCGAAGTCCCTGAAATTTGCAGTTGTTTAAAAAGTAACTCCTGGCAAAAGACGAGAGATTAGTCAACCACTCCTCATTCACCCTATCCGTACAGTATCTGTTACATTGGGTGGCATGTTTGACGATAAACCTGTCAGGCCACTACATTGTTCTACTGGAACGTAAGCAGGCACAGGCAAGTTTGGCACATGTACTTGAGCCCATCTTTTCGAACATTATACTTGCCGAGAGAGTTTTTGGAACTCCATTCAGCTATAGAACCCCCCAACATGTGTAAAATCTGATTGATTGATGATTTATATGTTGGGTTTAACGTCTCAAAACCACCATAAGATTATGAGAGACGCTGTAGTGGAGGGCTCCGGAAATTTCGACCCCCTGGGGTTCCTTGACGTGCACCCATATCAGAGCACACGGGCCTACAGCATTTCTGTTTCCATCGGAAAGTGCGCGAAATCATGGTGTCGTGTACAAAGCGTTAGTGCGGTGCGTTCGTGACCATATTTGGGCATCGTTTAGACTGGGCCCTCTCCACGTGCATTGCGTGGTGTCTTTCCCCGCCTTCGTGACGAGACGCGAGCATGCGCAGTGAGGTTATCGACGACACCGCCGACACCGCCGACACCGGATTTACGAGTAGGTGGGACTATAAAATGATCCGCATTGAAAACAATTTGAAACACTCGAAAGCTTTCGACTCCCTTACGGAAGCTTTATAAACACAATGAGGACGAATTCTATGCCAACCTCACTGTGAACAAGTCTCTCGTACGGCTGGCCCCAAACATCTTGTTTGTTTTAGAATGTTTTTATTATTCTCGGCGTTTCTTTTTACAGAGAATAAGATACATGAAAGAAAGAAGATGGGAGGAGGAAGCGTTCTGGTATTGGTGTGGGAAGAGCGCTGACTGCAAATTGAGAAAGAGAACTGGGAAGCTCATAGACCCTTCCATCCCGCGAATAGGACCGGACTGGCAACCAGCACTTGGGCTCCTTTCTGGCTCATGCCAACGGCCCGGGGTGTACGGGCTGGTGCTTGAATGAGGTGCGTTGTCGAATGATTTCAGTATGTTATAGCTCTAACTGCAGATTTTCTTCTCTTTTATGGCGATGTCACCCAGTGAAAGATCAACAGGAACCATTGTTCTGTTTTGGCTGTTTTTAACAACTACAGAACAAAGGAAAGTGCTTTCTGATCTGAATAAACTATGGACCATCTCTCCGAAGGGACAACTGATGGAATGCGAAGGAGCAGCGGTGCGCACTGCATTGACCCGGTTAAAACGGGCGTTGACGCGGGGGCTGAAAGAACGGTTTGAAGCGTAACTCGGTGTATCGTTTACTCGAGTAAACGTTTGTTTGAAACGCAAAAACACGGGAGGTAGGACAAGTTGAAGACGCTTGCACTCGGCTTCCTTAGCTCGCGTCTAGTCGGTGTTACCCACGCGCCGTTTGTATTCTCTAACGCGATCGGTGTTCTTGACTTGTAACCTCGTCGGTGTCGCTGGTCTTCCACTGCCGACGCTTGCTTTCGTCTTCCCTGGCTCGCGCCTCATCGGTGTTGACGTCGCAATTGGCGAACGCGATCGGCTTCGCTTACCCTCGCAACCCCGGTGACAGACGGGAAAGGTACGCGCACACTAGCGCGAAGCATGTCGCGATGGCATCCTCATTGTTGGCGCCGTGAGATTCTCGAGGCGCGCGCAGCGCGCCCACTCGCCGGCTCATGGCTTCTTGCAGACAGATGGAGAGAGGTGGCGCGGGTGAGATGACGCTCAGGTAAAGAGTGGGCTTGAGTATTGCGAGTGGTGGAGAGTGTGAAGTGAGAGAGAGGTGACACGCAGCGAGTGTGTGGCAGGCGAGGAAGAGAGACGTCACCACGCACTGCTAGGAGAGCGTGAGCTATTTGGCACCGCTTCAACACCTGCGGCAAGGGGAGCGGAACGGACGGAGGGACAGCGTTACACAGGCTAGTCAAACAGCTGCTTCACATCTAAAACAACAGGAAAACGAAGGTTCATCGCCGCTAAGGTACTGAAAAGTGAGCTGTGAGTTCATATGTTTTTTTTTTATAAAAAGAGGACCCTGATTCAGCTGGACAAGATAAGCCGGTGATCGATGACTGCTACTACGATCACCACGACCACTAATAATAATAATAATAATAATAATATTAATAATAATATTAATACAAGAATCTTGACCTTGGTGAGCCTCCCATGGCAGCTCTGAGATCCAAGACCATACCTCTAACACTTAAAGACACCTCTGACACCTCCGGCACCGAGTATTTCATATCAAAGGTATGACACACTATTGGATATATCCCGTTTCCGCGTACTCTGATAATGAATTGTTGCTCAATATCAAGATCAAGTGCTTGGTGGGTATTTTTCTTTATCATCTCATTGGATTTTGATACTTTGGATTCTGCTTAAATTGTGCTCATTTCCACCCTTGAGCAATTATTTTTCATTATTATAAATGATGTCATCGTCAGACACAACGCCGCTGAATGGTGTTCATGAATTTGTACTTCGCAGTTATGACAGGAACACCACCAAATGTCGGAATAGTGGTCAGTTCAATGCTGTATTTCACTGCACATTTTAGGAAGCAGATGTACTCTTGTCCTTTTCGTTACATTGAAACTGAGTCCGAGCCGCGGTGCAAGAATACGTTTGGTGAGCGAACGCCGGGACTATCTGGTTCCCGGTAATGTTCTGCTTCGCAAGGCGCCCAAGAGATGGTGCTACAAACTTTGCCTTGGCTCCCCTCCTCCGCTCATTTATCATCACCACAACGCCCTCGCCGCACTGTCAACTTCGTCCCTTATCACCCCCCCCCCCCCTTTCGCGGAGTCACTTTATGCGTGTCGCGTGGCTGATATCGAGCGATAACTCAGTTTTCTCAGATTTGGAAACCGTCGCCCACGTGCCAGATGTGCTTTGCGGAATTTGCCAGCAGTTCACCACGGTCCTCAGTTTTGATTGACATGCGGGGTTTAACGTCCCAAAACCACCATGTGATTATGAGAGACGCCGTAGTGGAGGGCTCCGGAAATTTTGACCACTTGGGGTTCTTTAACGTGCACCCAAATCTGAGCACACGGGCCTACAACATTTCCACCTCCATCGGAAATGCAGCCGCCGCAGCACGATCCTCAGTCTGGCAAGCCATCTATCGGCATGCCGCAAACGAGAACATAATAGGTCCCTCCCCGCCAAGCGCTCGCTTCACGGCTTTCGCTCACCTAAAGTATTTTTGCACCGTGGTCCGAGCTTGTCTGTGAATGACATCGATACAAGAAGGAGAGAAATATTTCTGGCTCCTAAGAGTACACGACATGAAATTGGGGGAATGTATCATTTCGTCAAACTGGTAGACTGCCACTATACCTCAAGAGAAAGGTACATAACAGCTGCATCTTGCTGGTACTTATACCTACAGAGCAGGAACATAGAGGCTTACAAAGAGGGTTCACTGAGGACGACGCAGCG